>CM030358.1:177370395-177438611 GCA_017893485.1 Hemerocallis citrina | reverse complement strand
CCCCCCCCCCCCCCCCCCCCCCCCCCCCCCCCCCCCCCCCCCCCCCCCCCCCCCCCCCCCCCCCCCCCCCCCCCCCCCCCTTTTTTTTTAAATGCAATCATGAGGCCATATGTCACAGGCCTATACTTTATTTCTACCAACACCTCTCAACCACCCACAACTCAGCAATTTTCATTTGATGAGCAACTTTTCATATTTCTTATGACAAATCCTCCAACTTTTCTTTTCATTTTTATATATAGTTCAACCCCTCACCTTGACATACCACATCTCTTTTACAATTTTTGCTCTACTAACTCAATAGATATAGGTAAGGTAACCTATTTATCTAGGCATGGTTAAGGATGATGTGTCTTACAAAAAGAAAGCTTTTATAGACTTCAAAGGGGCAACTAGTAAATAATTGATGTCGGGTAGGCTATTTGTCTTTGGTGATAGATTCTTAGGTGCCTTAATCACTTCCAAGTTTTCGTGCAAAATCCAAAATAAGTTTCGAAAAGTAACAAAAACAAGTTCTAGTTCATCTCAAGAATGTAGATACATATAGTCAACTAAATCATGAATATTGAGATCTTCAAGTGTATGACTCTCTCAAAAAATATATGTTAGGCTCAAAACTCACAATTTGTGTATTTAAGTTTACTCATAGTTGAACTTGCTATTCTTTTTCAAAATTCGTCAAATTGACATGGCCAAATGAATAAAAGTTTCAAGCATGATCCATATGATAAGTTATTAACATTTTTAAAGATAAAGACCACAAGTAATACTTGTTCTCCACTCTCTACCTATAGTAACTGAGCTCATGTTCTCATCATTGTTGTTAGAAAGGTTTTTTTTATTTTTTTATTTTATTTTTTAATTTTTTTAATGCAAAAGAAAAATTCAACAGACTCCAAATGTGAATAAATACCCCAAAACTTAGATGGAACATTGTCCTCAATGTTTGAAACTAAAATAGGCATGTGTCACCATCCAGTTTGAAGGAAAGAAAATGAATAAAGAAATGAATAAAGAGAAATAAGTAAAGAGAAAAGTGTAAGAACTTCCCTGACAATTGGGTTGCCTCCCAATAAGCGCTGTGTTTCTTGTCCTTAGCTAGACTTGACGAGTTTATGCAATGTATTGAATAGTTTGAAGAGTTATATCTTCCTCTTGCGACTCAAAACTCATCTCAATGTAAGGCTTTGCCCTATGCCCGTTCACCTTGAATGTTTGATTTTTCTCTTTGCTATGAACCTCCAAAGCTCCATGTGGGAAAACCTTTGTAACAATGTACGGACCATACCATCTTGACATAAGCTTGCCTGGAAAAAGTCATAATTTCGAGTTGTATATCAATACCTTCTGTCCCTCATGAAACTCCTTCCTTGCTAGTTGTTTATCATGGTATATCTTGGTCTGTTCTTTGTACAACTTTGCATTCTCATATGCATCATGCCTCAATTCTTCGAGCTCATTCAGCTGCAATCTTCTTTTGTCACCTGCTTGTTTCATATCAAAATTGAACTTTTTAATAGACCAATAAGCTTTGTGTTCCAATTCCACCGGAAGATGACATGCTTTTCCAAAGACCAGACGATATGGTGACATGCCAATGGGCGTCTTGTATGCAGTTCTATATGCCCACAATGCATCTTTCAAGCATAGCGACCAATCCCTTCTACTTGTATTTACGGTCTTTTCCAAAATGCACTTGAATTCTCTGTTGCTATTCTCCACTTGCCCACTGGTTTGAGGATGGTATGGAGTACCCACTTTATGTGTAATCCCATACTTCTTCATCAAAGAAGCAAATGGAAAATTATTGAAGTGGCTACCTCCATCACTAATTAATGCTCTTGGTGTACCGAACCTGGTGAAGATGTTATCCTGTAAAAACTTGACAACAACTTTGTGATCATTAGTTTTTGAGGGGATAGCCTCGACCCATTTAGACACATAATCCACACCCACAAGAATATATAAATAACCAAGTGAGTTAGGAAAAGGACCCATGAAGTCGATTCCCCATACATCAAAAAGCTCAATTACTTGAATGTTTTTCAGTGGCATTTGATTTCTGGAAGAGATGTTACCTGTCCTTTGGCATCTATCACAAGTCTTGCAAAAAGAAAAAGCATCTTTGAATACATTAGGCCAATAAAAACCAGATTGTAATACCTTAAGTGCTGTCCTTTTCGTCCCAAAGTGTCCTCCACATGCATATTGGTGGCAATATTGCAGAATACTCATTTGCTCTTCTTCTGACACACATCTTCTTACAATTTGATCAGGGCAGAATTTGAACAAGTAAGGATCATCCCAATAATAGTGCTTGCACATGGCCACCAACCTCTTTCTTTCTTGACTCGTCATACCTGGAGGAAAAACATGAGCAGTGAGATAATTAACAATATCTGCATACCATGGAGGCAATAAATTTATTTCAAATAAGTGTTCATCTTGAAAGTTTTCATTCAGTGGGGGCATATTTCTCCTTTCATCATGCAGTATCCTGGACAAGTGATCTGCAACAACATTGTCACTTCCTTTCTTATCTCTAATCTCGAGATCGAACTCTTGGAGCAAAAGCACCCATCTGATCAACCTAGGCTTAGCCTCCTTCTTTGCAAACAAATATCTCAAAGCAGCTTCAGTGAAAACAATGACTTTAGATCCAATCAAATATGATCTAAACTTCTCTACAGCAAAAATAACAGCTAACATTTCTTTTTCAGTTGTGGAATAATTAAGATGTGAATCATTTAAAATTCGAGAAGCATAGTAAATAGCATGAGGTACCTTATTTATTTTCTGACCTAAAACAGCTCCTAAAGCATAATAACTTGCATCACACATAAGCTCGAAAGGACGGGTCCAATCTGGTGCCATGATGATGGGTGCGGAAATGAGAAGATTTTTCAATGTAACAAAAGCATTTGTGCACTCTTCTGTCAATGCAAACTCAACATCCTTAGCTAACAATCCACAAAGGGGTCTGGAGATTTTGGAAAAATCTTTTATAAATCTTCTATAGAACCCTGCATGTCCAAGAAAACTCCTTACACCCTTGATTGTAGTAGGAGGGGGTAGCTTCGATATGATGTCAATTTTTGCCGTGTCCATCTCGATGCCTTTTTTGGACACCACATGACCTAAGACGATGCCTTGTTGTACCATAAAATGGCACTTTTCCCAATTCAGCACTAAATTGCATTCTTCACATCTCTCAAGCACGAGCTGCAGATGGTTAAGGCATTCATCAAAACATGATCCACAAACACTGAAATCATCCATAAATACCTCGATGAACCTCTCCACCATGTCTGAAAATATACTCATCATGCATCTCTGAAATATAGCTGGTGCGTTGCACAATCCAAAAGGCATCCTCCTGTATGCAAAAGTACTAAAAGGGCATGTAAAAGTGGTTTTTTCTTGATCTTCTGGAGAAATAGCAATTTGATTATAGCCACTATAACCATCTAAAAAACAATAATGATTATATCCTGCTAATCTGTCTAACATTTGATCAATAAAAGGAAGAGGGAAGTGATCTTTCCTGGTTTCGTTAGTCAGCTTCCTGTAGTCAATGCATACCCTCCAACCTGTGGTCATCCTCGTAGGGATAAACTCATTCTCATCATTCTTCACCACTGTGACTCCACTTTTCTTAGGTACTACATGTATAGGACTCACCCATTTGCTATCTGAGATAGGGTAGATGATGCCAACATCTAGTAGCTTAAGGACCTCTGTTCTCACCACTTCCTTTATGTGTGGATTAAGCCTTCTTTGTGCTTCCCTGCTAGGTTTTGCATTGTTTTCAAGAAGTATTTTATGGATGCACTTGGATGGACTTATTCCCTTGATATCTGCAATGGTCCATCCTAATGCACCCTTGTGTTCTCGCAATACTCTCAACAGCTTCTCTTCTTCCTGCATACTTAAGTTTGCAGCAACTATCACAGGTAACGTCTGGTTTTCACCCAAGTATGCATACTTCAAGTGTTTAGGTAGCGGCTTTAGCTCTACGTCTGGTGTCCTGGTAACAAAAGAAACAAAAGTGTTATCAGACACAAGATTTTCAAACACAGGTGCAAACTTACCTGAATATGATTTTTGATTTTCAAGGTAGTGTACTGTTTCTGTAATCCTCCAATCAGTATCATTAAATTCCTGTTCAACTCGAGATAGTGTTAGAGAGTGTGTAATTGCGGCCTGTAGTGGATCGACGCTATGTACCTGAAATGTTTGGTCAACAATCTCCTGAACCACATCAATATTATAACATTC
This sequence comes from Hemerocallis citrina, assembly GCA_017893485.1. NCBI lineage: Eukaryota > Viridiplantae > Streptophyta > Magnoliopsida > Asparagales > Asphodelaceae > Hemerocallis > Hemerocallis citrina. Next base: position 177,434,333 of record CM030358.1, on the reverse strand, counting down.
ATGATCATCGTGTGGTAATTTTAGTGCATCAAACATTTTAAACTCAATCTTTTCACCATTTATTTTCATACTTATAGTGCCATTTTTAACACAAATTTTTATATCAGCAGTACTCATAAAGGGTCTACCTAATATGATCGGTAAAGAAGATGGCATTGAAGAGTCTTCCATATCTAAAACAACAAAATCTGCTGGCTAAATGAAATCATTTACCTGAACCAAGACATCTTCCAAAATACCTCTAGGTCTCTTGACGCTCCGATCATCCAATTGCAAGGTGATTGATGTTGGTTTAAGTTCCCCCAATCCTAGTTCTTCGTAAACAGAGCATGGAAGAAGATTGATGATTGTCCCCAAATCTAACAGTGCCTTTTCAAAGAAATGCTCACCAACCCTGCAAGGAATGATAAAACTAGCCTGGATCCTTCAACTTAGGAGGTAATTTTCCTCAACAATACTGCACTCACTTCCTCTGTTAGAGCCACATTCTCCCGAACCTGAAACGTTCTCTTGTGAGTACAGTATTCTTTCAAAAATTTGGTATAAGAAGGAATTTGTTTAATAGCATCAAGTAGGGGAATATTGATTTCTACCTTCCTGAGAGTTTCAAAAATATCAAGTAAATGTTGTTCTTTCTTTTACTTGACTAACCTTTGAGGGAATGGTGGCAATACTACCATTTCTTTGTCACTTACCTTGTTGGAACCCAAAGATTTTGCAGGTTGTGTATCTGATTCGTCCGCGTTTGTTCCAACTTTGCTGTCGATTATCTTATCCCTTCTTAGGGTTGTCACCGATTTGAGCTGTTCTTGTCCTTTAGGGTTTGGTATAGTTTATGATGGGAGTTATCCTGCCTTTCTTTCACTTAACTCCTTAGCAATTTGACCAATTTGGGTCTCCAATTTCTGAATGGCCTGCCCTTGGTGGTTGCTTGTTTGATGTTGCTGTTGGAGCAATTGAAGAACGGTGGATTCGAAATCTAACTTCTTCTGTTCTTGAACTGGCCAATCAAATCCATTCCCGATTTGGAAGTTCCGCGCATGCCCTTGTGCAATTTGAGTGCCTTGATTGTTTTGATTATTGTTCCATGAGAAATTTGGATGGTTTCTCCACCCTGGGTTGTACGTGTTCGAGAAGGGGTTGTTCTTGGGTGGAAACACTCCCTGTCCTACGTAGTTTGCGTGCTCCTGATCTGTGAAAGAAGACATGGGACATGCATCAGTTGTATGATCAGAGTGAGAACAAATTGCACAAATTTCTTTTGCTTGGTTTTTTACGCCACCTAGCGTCGAAATTGCATTAACAAGTATATCAATTTTTTTGTTCATGGTTACCATTTCTAATTGCATGTTGTTACTACTAGAAATTTCGTAAACTCCCTATTTTTTCGAAAAACCCCTTCTCCTTGTTGAGAATTGTTGTGAGTTCTCGCTGAGTTCTTCGAATAGCTCGATGGCCTCCTCACCACTCTTCCTCATCAAGATTCCATTGCAAGCTGAATCTACAATTGCTTTGTTAGTGTCATTTAAACCCTTATAGAATGCTTGTACCTGATCATCCTTAGGCATGTTGTGCGTAGGACACTTGAGAAGTTTGTTCTTAAAGTCCTTCCATGCCTCGAAGAACAAATCGCCATCTTTTTGTTGGAAGAGTTGAATTTTCCTTTTTAGTTGTTTGGTTTTCTGAGCTGGGAAAAATTCCTTCAAGAACTTTGTTGCCAATTGCTCCCATGATTGAATTGATCCTGGTTCCAAAGAATTATACCACAATTTAGCATTAAGTTTTAATGAAAATAAAAACAAAATTAACCTGATTTGTTCAGGGGTAAGCCCTTGGACGCTTTGCGTTCTGCAAAGATCAAAGAAATCTTGCAAGTGGAGATGAGGATCCTTGTCTAGTTTGCCACTAAAGTGGGGAACCATGCTGAGTAACTGAGGTGATAGGTGCATATTCCCTGTGACATTAGGTTGATAAGCTATGAAAGAATGTTGCTCAATATTCTTCGGAGTGAATTTGTTCTGCATTGGTACTCGATTTGGTACTTCCTCACCCATTGTTGCTTTTGGAATGTTTTGCGGTACAGTCGACTTACACCCTAAAGACAGTCGACTTGACTGGCTTGGTTTGTGCAGAGTGTGCTCTATCTCTTGGTCAATAGGTAGTAGCTTGGGATGAAGTGATCATCTCCCGTGCATACACCAAATTCATGTAGCCTTAAATTGGATTGTACCTAAAAGAAGAGAATATTCATAGTTTTCAGTAAGTAAAATAATAATTTTATTATTATTATTTTATTAATTTTTTATTGTTTTGCAAGTTAAAGTACTAAATAATCCCCGGCAACGGCGCCAAAAACTTGTTGATAGCTCAGTTATCTAAATGAATAGATAATCTAAACACAAATTATAAAACCTCGCAAGTGTACGAATCGTTTTCAGAAGCGTAGTGAAAAGCAAGGGTCGAACCCATAGAGATTGTAGCAATTAACTTACTAATCAATAATCAGAAAGCTTTTATTAAGTTTCATTTCTAAATGTATGTATGAAAGGAAATGAGATTTGAGTCGCAAAAATATCTATTGAATTAGTTGGGCTTGATTTCCACCTATAGCCAAGAATGTTCGATCAACTTCTACACTACTCTGATCACTCATGTTTGTTCATTTAAGAGCATAGTATCTACTTCTTAAATTAAAGATTTCCCTGGGCTAAGAAATTAGGCATGGTATCTACTCTAATTCCGTTCTCTCCTTAAGTGTTTTAGTATGATATCTACTAAGTTGCACTTGAAGAAAACATAGAAACTGTGGAAATTAACAAACACTCAAAGGTCTAGAAGTTGGCATCAAATCTAGATCCTCTAAGTTGATTAAACCCCAGAACCCAAATGAGTTCTTGTGTTACTAATCATAAGCACTAGATTCGATCATCTAAATCTGCTCATGTAACAAATTCAATTTTATAATAAGCAAACTTGATAACTCAACTTTGATTATGTTAACCAGAACGTCAGTTCAGTCGACTGTCGTAAGGAGTCAGTCGACTGCTCATCAACAAATACGTTGAGTTAACAGTACTTGAATAGTAAGAATGTCAAGCATCAAAAGCTGCATATTATAAATTTGATCCCGAACTACCAGGTTTAATCAATAAGTGATCGGACTAATGCAAAATAAGATTTATTACATGACTAAGGTTTCAATCTGCCCAAAATGAATTTAGTTGCACATAATCCAACTTTTATTGACTTAAAATTTTGAATACATGACTCTAATGAATTTAACAAGAACAAAAATTAAAGAGAGAAGAAGAAACACTGATTTGTATGATGATCAGCTTGAAACCAATCAGCCTGAAGTCGACTTGATCTCCTCTGAAGTCAACTTGTTCTCCTCCCCCTCAATGCCGAGTTTTAGTACTTGATCCCTCCTTTTTCCTTCAATTCTCCTCTCCCTTCCTCTCTTGTTCGATCCTCTTTTTATAGCTTCTTTTCTCCTCATCTGCAGATCTCAAGCTCCAGATTTCAATCTCCTCAACTACCGGATATGGATTGAGTCAAATCCTCTTCATTAACTACCAGACCAGATCTCTTGATTTTTGGGAAGTTGTTATTTTCAGTTATACAATATTTGTTTCCTGGATTTGGATAGCTCAATCTGATTTGTTTTGCGGATTTGGATGAGGGTGTATCTCAACTGTGATTATCTCTAATTCCCGTTGAATGCCAGTTCAGTCGACTGTTCCACGAACTTTTGGAAACTCAAACCAGTCAGAGCAGTCAACTGTTGACTACGAGTCAGTCGACTGCTCTGCAAAGCTTCGGAAACTCAACCCACTTTGTTCAGTCGACTGTCGTTAAGGAATCAGTCGACTATACTCAGGAGCTTCAAACAAGTGAAAAATTAAGGTTCTTCATTCCAGTGTATCATCCTCACAGTGATGGATTAGTCTTGAGTAAATCTTGAATCTGCTTCATTTAGTTGTTTTTATACTGTTTCCTATGGAAAAGAGAAAAGAAGAATAAATTACCAAAGATAGAGAGTTTAATTGTCTAGTTGCATTCAGATTATTGCTCCAAAATGTGGACATTAACAGATTTATCAGACACCAGCATCAGGTCGATGCCGCCAGCCGCCGCGACCCTCCCCTGAGCCTCCGTCCGACTGCAACAGCAGCAGCCACTGCTTTTGCCGCCGTCGTTCCCGTGGTGTTCTCTCGGTCTCTCTCTTTCTTGTTGAGTTTGCACGTGTATGGCTATTGCTTGTGTTATCTTGGTTCTTGGTTCTTGGTTTTTGGTTCGTGAGATTTGTTCGTTCGCTCGTGTTCGTTGCCGGGAATCCATTCCCATTATTCTTACTTTTGCTTGTCGTCATTTTCGTCTTCGGTTAAGGCAAGTAACTTGTACTCAATTTCTTTGTATGATACAAGTCATAAATACCGCTTGTAATGTAGAAGGGTTCTAGAGACAATTTTTGTGTGAATCCCTTGTTGATATTGTCTCTATAGTGATGATTGACCATAGTTGCCTTACGACATATATGACATGATACAATCTAGGGTTGACCCCTTTTGATGTGTATGTTCATGCTATTTTGCGATATCCGTGCTTGATGTGTTATTCGTGATATACATATCGAATGCTTGTGAAATACCCTATAACATGTAGCTTCGTATTTGGTTGTAATTTGTATGAGTTCTATGTGAACTAGTGGATTTTGTGCATATGTGATATTTTTGGTTTTGCTGACTTTTCAGTTTTGATCAGTATTTTAGACCCTATTAAGGTTAGTATTTGAGAATATTTTGTGAACATGATTTGTAGAGAATTTTGTCTATTTTCCAACCCTTTTGATGGATCTCAGTTTCGTTTTACGGTTTGTGAGTTATGTCGATTTTACTACAGTAGTGTTGAAAGATTTCCATATTTTGTTTTCTATGAATTTTGAAGAGTAATATATTTTATTTTGTTGTTAAAAATTATTATTTTGATATGAAATTTTGCTCAGTATTTCTAGACTTGATTGGGATTTATTTGATGAGTTTTACCAACCGTTATATGTTTTCAAACAACTACTATACTAGCAGATTTTTCGTGCTGTTCAGTGAAGAACTTGATTTTCGACCTATTTCTACTTGTTGTTTCTAAAATATTTCTGAATATGAAAGTTAGCCTACTGTATCTATTTTATTACCCCTTTGGTGGATTTGGATTTCGATTTATGGTTTGTGAGATATTGCTGTTTTCGTACTGCAGTGTTTGTGATTTCAGATTTGCAAAACTGTCGTGTCTTGTTGTTTTCTGATTTTACTTGACTACTCTATTTTTTTTTGAAAAATTATGAAACTTGATTTTCTGCTACTATACATATAGGGGAATACCCCAGATTTTTCGTGGATTTATTTATTGAGTTCTCATGCTATTTTCCTGTTCTTTAATCCAATTTTCTGATTTTTGGCTGAACGTATTTTCTGGATTCAAATCAGTTTTGAGTTATATTTTTGTTAAATACTATGTGACTTATATATGTTCGCTGGATTCGGTTGGGAGTCTATTTTCTAGACCTTTCGACGGATTCAAGTTTGCATGTTTGTAACAACGGGAATCACTGTTTTACTACAGTATGGTCTTACTGTCCTGAACTAGAAATTTGGTTATTTCATTCTTTGGTGTGTTACCTATTACCTTTACATGTTTATCTTGCAACTTGAACTTGTTACTTGATTATACCATGTTATACGTGCTTGTTTCGTGACACATACATGCTTTTTGACATTAATTATAAAATAAGCATGCCGGGGTTTAAAGGGACAGATCTAATAGTGGATAATTCAGAAACGTGTACTCGGAAGAGGATCTATTGATCCTATGTGATACTTGGCTTGATACTTGATTACTTGAGGCTTGATATTTCACACTTGAGGCTTGTTACTTAGTACTTGATACTTGGCTTGATACTTGATACTTGATACTTGAGCCTTGATATTTTACTTGAGGCTTGATACTTTTCTCGAGGCTTGTATACTTGATACTTGAGGCTTGATACTTGATAGTTGTTTTCTTGAGGCTTGTCCCTGAGTACACTGCCCTATATGGTCCACTATGAAATCGAAAATAAAATTGCATTGACTGTAGCAACCATGTTGTAAAAATATGGATGCATGAAGTGCTACCTAGATAGTAATAATACAAGACTTGAACATGATCACTTGACATTTGTTACTTGATTTCGTGATACTTGTTACTTGTTTACATGATACTTGTTCACTTGACACTTGATACATGCCCCTTGTACTTGTTCATCTTGCCATGCTAGTTGTTATACTTGTTATCATGTATATTCCATGTTATTTGTTAGTTTTCTCTATGTACTTGTATCCTGCATTACAAGCGGCCCGTAACTTGCATTGACGGGAGTTTATTTTCTTTTTTCTATTCCTGCAATTGTTAAATTGCAGATTTTGGAGAATAGGTACCAGATGGTATTGGTGATATGAAGTATTAGTGCTGGATTTTGCCATTATTATTCTTGTTGCTTGTTTTGAACAATATTGAATCTTGTACTTGGATTTATTTGTATTTGGGCAATGTGACCCAGGATATTTGACTTATTCAGATCATGATTATTTGAGATTAATATATTTTGGTTTCAAGTATTCTTGTTGGTATTTTGGTTCATATGTGCATGTTGGTTGATTCTTTTGCTTCCGACTCTGATTATTCTTGGGAGATATTGTTAAGATTCTTAAATAGCTTATGGATGATGAAAATCATTCTCTGGGCTTTCTCGCGTATCCGTATTCCGTATTTTCTTTTGGGAAGAGGGGCGCGACATTAATTGTTTAGAGGAAACATAGCACAAGAAGCAATTTCGGGAGACACGTCTGATGATACGAATTGAGGTAATTTACTGTTAATTGTTAATATATTAAATGTTTTCCATTCACCTGCTCAAACTCTTTATTGTTAATTAATTTTTCAGGTAATGTTTGCATCGCAAGAAAAATATTGAAGCTACTGGAACAAGATGGACACCTATTATATGTCAGGGAAGTATTTGATTCATTTTGGGGTTCAGTCTCTTTATCTCTTGTCTGTTGGTGTAGGCAGTGATGACAAACAGCTTATGATCTGAAAAATCTTTTGAGCTTGTTGTATTTACGCATACTCTTCAGTTTCGCACTCTCACTTATGATGAAGGGGGTACATGAGTCATTTCACTCATTCCACTCTCCTACATCCATTCACCTCTTGAAATTTGCAGTTGTTTTTAATGGCTGAGTATCTAATATTTGCTGTTTAGTTACTCTGATATTTGATATTTGATGCTCTAAGTTGAATGGCTAAGTCTTTTCAGTTTCTGAAATTTGACTTGCTCTTCAGTTTGGTTGAGTTTATGATATTTGCTGTTCAGTTACTTTGTGATGGCATAATTCTGACTAATATTATATATTCTGTGGTAAATGGGATATTTCACTCAATTATTTTTGCAAGAGAGACTACACAACTGAGGAAATCTCTATTTATATGAAGGAGGGTGTATGTGTGCATTTAAACTGAAGCTTGATTATTTAATTAACTAATGCTTGATTATTTATGCATATGAACTAGTTGGCATGACACCCCAATGCAGCCCTAGTGTGAATAGTGTGTTCTGAGCCTACTGTTATATTTACTTTTTAAATTTTGTTTGGGTTAGTTGAATTAATCATACTTTCGTCTTATGCTTTTTTCCCTGATTGTGCACAGAAGATAACTTGCATCAGTAGAAGAAGATGTAGAAGAGAAGTAGTAGAAAGCAAATGAAGCAACAGCTGGAAGAAGTTGAGAAGCAGCAACATAAGGAGAAGTAGTAGTAGGAGAAGTAGCAGCAACTAGAAGGAGTTGAGAAGCAACAGCTCCAAACAGCAGCAGTGACTCTAGGCAACAAATGTTGATTGTTTTGATGCTTGTTTGTAATGATTTTTTGGGCAAATTGTAGAACTTGTTTAATATATGTATCGATCCCATGCCATTGTTCGTCAGTATCTAGAGCTTATTTTTTTTTGAATAAATTGTTTGGCTCTGCTAGAAGAAGTTGGCTCCTTCCTTTTTCTTTCTATTTTACTGTATACAAGAAATTAGTGAATGTGACGGTGAATGAAGCTAATTTGAACTTCACTACCTTGTGCTATCATACAGATCCTGTATTGCTATTTCCATTACAAATTTGTCAAGCTTTTGTACAGATCCTTATCCTCATGGATGTTTCATCATTTTTTGCTTTCATCAGATTCTTGAATACTAAAAGACCCAAGGTAAAATTTATACAAAAACCAAAAAACAGATTATATATAACTTCAATATAGAAATGGGGACAATGGTCACTCGTTTTCTACAAAAAAATTACATATTCATCAACTCAAACCTAAACTATTCAACAACAAAAAAATGGCAGTACTTCTCATATTAAGTATAGGTCCTTTTAGATACAACTGAGCCTAATCAAACTTTTTGGCACATCAGAATCTCACTTTCAATAATAATACTATAAGAAAATATATGCATCGATCCCCATGGCATTTTCAGTGCTTATTACTGTAACATCCTGAATTTTCAAAATAATTAAATGTAAAGTTTTTCATTTGTTTTCACGTGTTTTGCACGTACAATTTAATATGTGTATTTAGCTTCAAAAATTATTCTTATGTCATGAATAAATATTTTCTTCTCTTTTAAAATTAAAGTCTATTATTAATCTTTAGGCCTAATAGTCTAATTCTAGCCTACTTAAATTAATTAATTAATTAATTAAAAGAGCCCATGGATTTTAGCCCACCTAATTATCCCACTAGATAATTTTATTAATAATTAATACAACTTGTAGTGTAGAATTGATCATGTAACAAATAAATGAACAAATTAATAAATGAACAAAACAACTAGTATGCTTGTGATGACACGTGCATTGCACATGCACGTGCAATAGGGGGAGGCCGGCCATTCATAGAGTGGGAGCGGTGGAGAGAGTGAGTGTTGGTTATTTGATAATGGGTAGTTCTTCTAACTCCCAAATGTATCCTAGCCCTTCAATAAAACTCATCTCAACCCTTCAACAACTCTTGAAATGTGTATAAATACCCCTCCCTTGTCTTTTTCATTACTTGCATTAGAAATTTTCAAAGAGTAAGAGAAAGAAAAGAAGCACTTGTGAAGAAAATATTGAGTGAGAAAAGATTTTGTGTGAGAAAAAGAAAGAGAGTTGTGTTTCTTTCCCCATTGGAGGCTGGCCAAAGCAAGAAGAGGAGGAGGAGGTCTCGGGTTCATGCTTGCTAGGAGGAGGAGCTCGAAATTTGCACCAAAGTAGGAGAAGAAGGGAGACGATCGCGCTTTCAAAGAGTTCTTTAGGAGTTTTTCTTGTTTCTTCAATAAGGTGGGTGATTTCTCAAACTTCTAATATAGATGCCATGCTAGGATTTTAATTTGTGAAATGTTAGAAAGAAGTAGAAAAATTGCCATATACTTGCTTGAAGAGACTAGTAAGAAAGATAGGAAACTCTAGTTTATCTACATAAAAAGTTAGTAAAATGAAGTGGAATGTATTAATTAAGATTTGTTATGATGCTTTGTTAATATATTTGCATGCTAGAATACATATGAATTGATGAATCATAATGGTATGAAAATTGTGCTTATAAATGAATTGTAGAATGCAAAGTAATATCCATAGATTGTGAATTAAATTGATTAGTTGCAATAAGTATTGATTTAATTGTATTGTATGAGTAATATTATTCACTAGATTGTCAATTATGTTCTCTTTGAAACATAAGAAAATGAGTAGTTTTGTAAAGATAAGAGTAACTTAAGGGCTTTGATTGGGTTAAAGAATGAAAAATTGTATAAATACTATGTGAATAAATGGGAAACAAGTAGATAAAAGATTCATCTAAGGAAGGAATTTTTCATTGTCGAAAAATGTATTAATTATCGACTTTTCAAAAGAAATAAGAGAAGTAGTCTTCTATGTGGTTAAAAATCAGAATTTTGGAAATCTAATAAAGTACAATATACTGTTTTTCAGAGAAATACATTCTGGAAAAAGATTTGAATTTTTATAAAGTACAAATTGATTGAAAAATCGAGTTAAAGAAAGAACTAGAAGCAATACAGTACATACAAAAAGTTGTCAAACAACCTTGTATCTGTTAGTAACTCAAGACATACTGGTCTTCAGGTGCATTTTGGGTATGTTACTGTTCATAGTTTGAACTCAGGTCTTGGGTTCGAGTCTTGCAAGAGACTCTGTTTTTCTTAAAATTCGATTTTGAATCAAATCCGAAAACCTGACTTTAAGTACAATCCGAGTTCCCTCTGTATCGGTTAGTCACTCCTGCCTTTCTGGTCAGCTGGTGCGCTTTGGGTCGGTTACTGTTCATGGGCGGGGGGGTGTTGGTCTGGGTTCGATCCAGTCCCTGGCCTTTTGTTTATGTTTCTGATTTTATTTTTATTTATTATATTTTTTGGGTATTTTTAACAGTATAAAAAATGAGGAAAAAAATATTAGAATTCTTCTAAAATTACCTAGACTTCATAAAATTATTTCTACAGTAATTGACTTATTACAATGAGAATTAGAAGTAATTTTTTAGAAGAAATTGATAAATTTTCTTAGAATATGATTTTTATTAATTAAAGAAAACGAATATTTTGAATGTAAAGAATTTTGGTGTAGAGATTAAAAATGAGATTTTTGACATGAAAAAATTGAGTAAGATTAAATATGAAATTGTTGTTCAAATTATGCAAATGTGCATGGAAAATGAAGTAAAAGAATCATGATGAAATGTGGAAATTTGTGAATATGAACACTCATTTTGATAAACATGAAAAGAGATTGAAACTAGAGTTTTAGCTAAGTCCTTACATCGGCATGAATGAAATTTTGAAAGAGTAATGTGATAATAGAAGACCAAGATTGGGTCGTAGTTAACAGTTGATGTTTAAGACCGATGTAGAGGTAACGCTAAATCTAGAGTGTTAATTTTTATTCATGATTCAATTATCTAAGGATTAGACACATAGTGGAGATGTGATGAAAGTAAGAGAAAAACAAAAGTATGAGAGCCTCGGATCTACGGTGTGAGAGTATTCACAGGCTGTCTACATGATGCGTCATGTCATGACGTGAATACATCTCCGGAATTATCGGGACCGTGGCGACGCTGTGGGGTGTTTGGTGACTACGTAGTGTCATTGTCCCATGATGGAGGCGAATTGTCCATAGGCTGTCTAAATGATGCGTCATGTCATGACGTGGGATTGTACAAAGTAAAGTGTAAATATCCTGTGGAACTTCGAATTCAGACTTATTTGGAATTCGAGGTGTTACAGAGTGGTATCAGAGCCACGCTTCCAAATAGTACAAATTTATAAGGAACGACAGCCTAGAGTGGATATGAGAGTGTGAGTTTGATATAGAGATTTAAATGTAAGTTACTTACATTTGTGTTGCTCTATGATTTATGCTTGTTCTTCTCCCTCCCTCAAGATGGCGAACCACCACGACCCAACAGATGATGATGATTGGCACATAATCGAAGAGGAACTACCCTGAACAAGGAGATTCCGATGAAGAAGATCCCGAGGAGTATGAAGGAGAGTGGCCCGAGTCCCAAGGGATCACTCCACCTCCAGACTCATCAGACATTTCACCCGATGAGGAAGAGCCAGTTCCGAGAGGTCTCATCAAATCTCTTCAGAGACAAGTGGAGACTCAGAAGGAGAGAGAAGACCAATTGCAGGCCCAGTGTGCGAAATTCAAGGAAAACATTGCAACCCTCAGTCATCGTATTTGGGAACTCAAGAAGAGAAAGAACATGTATGTTGTGTTGAAGGAAGGAGTGGCAAAACTACGCGAAGAGCTTAGAAAAGCCAAGAGGAACCGTGGGGATTAGAATGTTGTATCTTTTCAATGCTTTTCGCTTGATGTCAGACGATGTTTTAAATTTGAATGTATAAAGTTTGAATTCAATGAAATGAAAGAGTTGATTTAAATTTATGTTTTCTACGTCGAATTTAATGGATCTTTTGAATCAGAGTGTGACTAGAAGAAGATCAAGAAATGGAGAAGGGCCCATCTGTGGACTCGACTTGGAAACGGAGTTGGCTAGAGTCTATCAGACCCTCAATGCCGTTTCCATGAAACAAAACCATAGGGGGATGCCTGTAAATCCAGTTCCTGAGGCGATCAAACTTGTGGAGTCATTGAAGAGGATGAAGCCACCAGTGTTTGAAGGAAATCAGACTCAGATGCAGCTGACAATTGGATTAGGCAAGTCGAGACTATCTTTGAAGTCTTGGAAACTCCAGAAGGTAGCAAGGTGAAGCTGGCTACATTGCAGCTTGAGAAGGATGTAGCTGTATGGTGGCAGTCCATGAAGCGTACTATGGGAAATGTTGCTATCAGCTGGGAGAGATACTTGGAAGAGTTCCGCGGTCACCATTTTCCATCTGATGTCCAAGAGAAGAAAGCGATGGAGTTCTTAGCACTTCAGCAGAGGCATGTCTGTCAGGGAGTATGAGACAAGGTTTACTCAACTTTCGAGGTATGCACCCGAACTTGTGACGGACGAGGCAAAGAAAGCTCAGAAGTTCGTGCATGGATTAAGGCCGAGTTTGAGATCAAGGATGATACCCCTTGGTATCAAGAGGTTTGACAAGTTAGTCAAGCGAGCTGCAGCTACAGAGGAGTATATGGAGCAGTTTCATGCTGCCCAGAATAGGAGGAGCAATTGGAATGTAGGAAGAGGCCCGCAGTTTCTGGGAATGCCAGGGGGCAGCCGCCAGCTCAGAGGTTCAAACCTACGGGGGCGAATGCTGTCAATGTGGCTGGAAGACCCGAAAATGGTTGGGTGAGACCTCCTGTGATGACTTGTTTCAATTGTGGAGAGACAGGTAATTATAGATCTCACTTCCCCAAGCAGCAGAATGTCGTCCGGAAGGCACCAAGTTGGGAGGAAGCCGTACCAGCAGGGGTGAGTATTTGCCTTGACTGAGGTCAATGCTGATGAAGTGGATCACGTCATTACTGGTACGGGAGCAAATGTTTAGAAGTTTCTGTTGCTCTCTTTCCCTGTTTTATTTAGTAAAAACTGTTATGTAACGAGAGTGTGTTATGTAATCGGAGAACTTTTATTAAATGGAAAGAAAGCTGTTATTCTGTTCGATACTGGATCCTCTTATAATTTTGTATCTCCTAAATTTGCTAAAGTCTTGGGAGTCGAACCGAAGGTCTTTCCAGGCAAGGTCCTAGCAGTAGCTATTCCATCAGGGGAGACTTTAACAACTGATTGGTATTATGCAGACTGCGATATCGAGATTGGAGACAGGATTTTTGGGATTGATTTGATCGAGCTGAATATCCTAGGGTCGATGTTGTCATTGGCATTGATTGGATGTCAGTGTACAGTGCGAACATCGAGTGTAAAACCAAGGAAGTAACAGTGAAGGCTCCAAGAGGTCCTGTAGTCACTTTCCACGGGAAGAAGAGATGTCCAGGTTTGGTGGCCGCTATCAGCAAGAAGAAGTTTTCGGTGGAGATGCAGCAAATTCCGGTGGTTCGGGATTACCCAACTGTGTTCTTGGAATATTTTCCCGGGTTACCCTGGCATCGTGATGTAGAGTTCAGCATCACTATTCAGCCAGGGAGTGCACCTATTTTCAAGGCACCGTACAGGATGGCGCCTGTGGAGCAGGATGAAGTTAAACAGAAGATTGAGGAACTTTTGGGAAAGGGTTTTATTCAGCCGAGTGCGTCACCTTGGGGAGCACCTGTAATGCCCCTGCCCCTGGGCTCGGACAATTTATACAATTTAGAAGATAAATTATTTATTGTATAGTACAACTGCCCACCACAGGCTGCCTCTCAAAAGGTGGTTAACCGAATTGGTGACTCTTGATCATAGGCGATTATATTTATATATTACTATATTCATTTCAACTCCCGATAGGGGATAAATCACTATCTCTTTCTCTTAATTCAAACCAGTGTACAAACAACACATCATCCATCAGGGTGGGCCCCTCCTAGTGGCCACGCCACCCCTGGGTGACGTCACACATCAGAGTAGCAACAGCATGTACATTTGTTGTTTCTCTCCCACGTGGGGCCCCCCACTTACAACATTTCAACATATTTACATATACGCCATCAAGCTATATTACCAATTTAAAACTTTCCATCATACAACTTTATCTTTACACTTCACTTCGTACAGTTTTACAAGGAAATTTAAAACTTTCCATCATACATTAGAGTTCTTTACATTGTTTACACAGCAGAAGATAAAAATGAAGTACAACAATGAAAATGATATACAACTTGCACATCTTTAACAAGTAATTAATCAACGACATCGATATCAACTTTATTCTTTCTTGAAAAATCCAGTTCTTGCATAATAAGCTGTGGGCACGTCAGTTGCTTACAACCGACGAAAATGTTATACACGGCCATCCTCTCTATGCCATGAATATAACGATCTCAATAATTTAACAAACCACAATTTGAATGCAAATAAAATATTGAATGTGACAACACTAAACATGTAAGTGTATATGATGCCTTAATGCCTAATGTAGATATTTTATACTAAGATGACACTAATGCATACTTATTCGGATTCTATGCATCTCATACTATATAGGTCCGAGAGCAAGCACCTACGTACTCCACATTAAAGGGTTTGATCCCTAGCCATGAAAACTACCCAGTAATAAGATCAAGGTTTAGATATTCCACGAGTGCGGATCCCAGTCCCGGATTACACTGCCCGATTGTTATACAGACTCCTCATCGTGCAAATACCCTACAAGTGTCCCTCTAGCCCCGGTATATGTATATACACTAAAGTACGACAAACTATTCGTCCGACTACGCATAGTCCCGGATTTAAAATAAAACTCGTCTCCATCGAAGCAACCCCAGTCCCGGAGTACACCGCCTGAATGGGTCTATAGTCCCGAAGTATATTGCCCGACTATATAGAGTGTCCCACTTACGTTTGCCCAGGTTTACTACATCTTCACTTAGTGCCTAGTTCTTAAGTTCAAGACATGAATAAATTATCTTACCTAGAGTTAGTATTACCCCCTACCGGACTTAATCACAAATACCGAGATAGCTCCATGAAAAATCTCAAAATATAACTCAATTCTTTTTATTTCAACAATGCCGGTACCCGAGATCTTACTAACTCTAAATCACAACCTTTTATGTACAAGAATCTATGGGTACTCATACCCTTCAATAATCATGTCTTAACTCAAAGTATTCTTATCTTTAACTTTTCACAATTTAATCAATGTCTCATTTTAGCACTATTCATGGTTCATTTATTCACAATTTTTCAAAGACAAAAATTCTTTTCATGAACATAGATTCATCACTTTAAGTCTCCTTAGCAACTTAAGTTCATATAACAAATTCATATCTCAACCCATGTCAAGTATTTCGTTCAAAAGAAGCATCTGAAAACTCAAGATAACATGAGTTAAAGCAGTAGCAGTCGACTTCATAGAGTGATCGGTCGACTGTTCCGTGTGAAATCCAAACTCAAGAAATCCATATATCAAAGCAGTGACAGTCGACCGTACTGTAGCCAGTCGACTGTTCTGCGTGAAATCCAAACTTTTAAGAAAACATACTCAGAGCGGTGGCAGTCGACTGTGCAGAGGGATCAGTCGACTGTCCCGTACAAAAATTCAAATCTCCATGAAAATACCGTAGCCAGGTTCGCGACGGTCGACTGTCGAAACTTACCAGTCGACTGTCACACCTGCAGACTGCAGTTTTGGGTTTGTACAAATTATTTCCAAACCGAGTTTACTTGAAAACAGTGATTCTCGAATTTCCAAACTTGTGTTCTAAACATTGTATTTATACTTTCAAATTTTTCCTTCTCTTTAATGAACATAAATTTCTTTTCTTCATTTTAATCAAAACTAGCATATTGTATCTCTTACAAATAAAAGAAATGATTCTATGTGTATCAATCCAAATTCATAAAAATTCATTTTTTATCAAAAGGGGAAAATCTCAACAAGTGTTCCTTTCATTATGTATTTCTACATTTGTGAATTTAACAATGCATATATGGTCATAACTCACTATCTCTTTTTTTCTCATTTCTAAATAACATGTCAATAATAAAATTTTACTATTATTCATAGTACAAACAATGGCATGGATTTGTTCTCTTTCTTTTTCTCATTTTCAGCCAAGATGATGACTATAAAAAAATCTCTACAATTCATAAATAGCATGGGTTGTTCTCTTATTATCACATCAACTTTATCTTTACTACTCATGTAATATATTAGCATGCATGTATTATAATTAGAAAAACACAAGATTACTAACAACGCATCAAATTGATCTATATTACTAACAACATATTCTAGCATGCTCAACCTAAGAATTAGAAAATATGGAGACCACCCACCTCTTATGAAGAATGAATAACCAAGTTGAAGAGACCACTTCTAGCTCCTAGCTCCAACAAGGCAACTCCTAGCTCCTTCTCATCCTAGCAAGAGCTCTTCAATGCACAAGAACACTCTTTCTCTTTTTCTTTTTCTTCTCTCTAAAATTGCTTATTTTAAGTGTGAAATGAGAAGAAACATCAAGGGTATTTATAGGACAAAGTGAGGGTCTAAATTGCATATTTCTCCACCTAATAATTTCTCACTTAATTTCCCATCTCTTCACTATCCCAACTCCCATAACTCCCAACTCTTCACTACTCCACCTCTTCAAAACTCAAACCCCCAACTCTTCATGCTCAAACCTGACCACCCCCTAGCCTATTCACATTCACACATGTACGTGTTGTGCACTAGTGCACACACATACACAAAATTTAATACAATTCCTATAATTCTAAAATGTGTATTAAAAGTTGTTACAAATCATGTGTGAGTCCATGCACAACTTAAAATAGGATTTAATGGGCTTGTCTCGTGGGCTTTCTTTTTAATTAATTAATTAATTAGACTAGTGCGCTTGCCTTTTAATTAATCTAATGGGCTAGAACTCATCTTTAGGTCCATGGGTTTAAAGAAATGCTAAATAAAAATAAAAAGAATCATGCATACTAAAATAGTCAATGAGAGTAAGAAAAATAACACGTGCATCATACGTGCAAAAATTGAAAAATACTTTTTTAATTAAAATAAAAATATGGGATGTTACAGCACTCCCTCCTTAGAATAGTTTCGTCCTCGGAACTATACTGAAGAGTGAGAAAATACAAAGAAAGAAAAGAAAAGGAAAGAGTTTACAAAAATTTTAGTTAAAAAGTTCAGAGTGATCTTTCATCATCTTTTCCTCTGATTCCCATGTGGCCTCCTCAACAAATTGGTTCCTCCAAATGACCTTGACCATAGGTATTGTCTTATTTCTCAAGACCTTTTCTCGACGATCCACAATTTCTATTGGACGCTCAGCATAGCTCAAATCCAGTTGCAAACCTTCTGACACTTCCGGCAAATGATGACTTGGATCTGGGATATAACCTCGTAACATAGACACATGAAAGACTTTGTGCACTTGGGCTAGCTTCACTGGTAATTCTAACCGATAGGCTATCTTCCCAATCCTTTTCAATATCTTATAAGGTCCAATGTATCTCAGGGCTAATTTTCCTTCCCTTCCAAACCAAATCACCCCTTGGTCGGAGACACCTTCACAAAGACAAAGTAACCTTCATCAAACTCCAGGTCTCTCCTCATGTTGTCGGCATAACTCTTCTGCTTGCTCTGTGCGTCGACTAACATCTTCCTGATCAATTCGATCTTTTCTAAGGTCTGCTGCACAATCTCTGGCCTATATAGCTGTCTTTCCCCCACTTCATACCAACAAACCGGTGTCCTGCACTTCCTTCCATATAGAGCTTCATACGGCGCCATCCCAATACTTGCCTGGAAACTATTGTTGTAGGCGAATTCCACAAGAGCCAAATGCTTCTCCCAACTGTCACCGAAGTCCAACACACAACATCTCAGCATATCTTCCAGTACCCCTATTGACTCTCTCAGTCTGCCCATCAGTTTGAGGGTGAAAGGTCGTACTGAAATCAGTCTTCATCCCCAAAGCTGCTTGAAGACTTCTCAAAAAATGCAAAGTGAAACGCGCATCTCGGTCGGATACTATCGATAGCGGAACACCATGATGCTTCACAATCTCGCCAACATACAACTCGCTAGCTTCTCCATCGACCAAGTAAGCTTCATCACCAAAAAGTGAGCCGATTTGGTGAGTCGATCCACTATCCCTCAAATTGTATCGTTGCCCTTAGAACTCTTGGGCAAACCTGCGATAAATTCCATGCTGATACAATCCCATTTCCACCCCGAGATGGATAATGGCTGCAACAAACCTTCGGGCTTCTGATAAATCGTATGTATAATTATTATAGTTACCTTTACAAATTATTTTATTGGTATACAAAATCATTGTATGTTGTCTATACTCTTAACTAAGTTTCATTCTCATTTATTTTTTTCAAACCGTTACCTAATAGTCTTCTTTTCAATTGCTAATTCAATTTTGGTCATACAGTACCAATTCAGTTTGTGATTTTCTACAGCTTAAATTTTGATTTCTAAATCTATTTATAAATTATCTATTGACTATGTTTTCTTTACCGCATTGTTTTCCGAACCATTCCATAAATTAATGACTTAATTTATTTTTTCTTTTACCTAATGGTTCATCTAATATTATTTTTTGTATGAAAATTTCTGTCAATCTATCCTATCTTTTGTCACATTTATTTTCTTATGATATTTTCATAGTTTTATTGTTCTATTCTTATAAAATTTTGATACTCGTAGTTTTCTTATATAGGGTTGTCTTGTTTTTCCTCATTGCTTATTTTTATACTATATTTATTTTCTTGATGTTTACAGTTTTCTATATACAATAATGATAATTTTTTCCTTTCTTTGGCGTGTACAAAATACAACCTTTACTTTAGCGAGTTCCGGGAACAGAACTATTCTAAGGGAGGGAGAGTGTAACACCCCGCAAAATTAGAAATGACAATTTTGCCCTTGTGTGTTACACACGTGTATTTTGTAGAGTTACTGGTAATATTTGTAATGTATTTTCATTACGTATTATGATTCCCCATACATTTTATCCTATTTAAATCAACTAAAATATTAAATTTCAATCTCTGCATTTTTACGTGCTTTTATGTATTTTTGATGCACGTATCGATTATGTGTTTTCCACCACTACGTGCAATATTTTCTGTGTTTAAATTATTTATTTTAGATATTCAAATCTATTTTTTTATAAATGGAAATTCATTTTCCTTTATTTTGATTAAAATATTATTATACGTATAATGCACGTGTTTTCTGCGTACACAGCAATTACGTCGTAGAATATATAAAATTAATAAAAATATTTTCTTATTTTGTATTTTTTAACTATCTTTAACATTTTTCTGTTGATAAAGTTGAATTTCATATTTCGGTATTTTTACGTGCGATGCACGTGCTTTCGGCAAACGTATTATGGGCGTGTTCGTTTTCAAAAATAAATTCTGAAATGTGTGTCTATTTCATTTTTGCATGAAAAATTATAATTTTAAATTAAACAAATTTTATATGCATCTTATATACTATATACACGTGTTTTAATTTAAATAAAAATATTTAATTGAAGGAAGTGTGTGCGAGTGCATAGCACGTGCTAATATTTTTCCATCTTTATTTTTCTTACTCTTATTTATCTATTTTAGCATGCAGAGACTTTTTATTTAGCCTTTTATTAAACCCATGGACCTAAAGATGGATTCTAGTCCATTAGACTAATTAAAAGGCAAGCCCACTAGACTAACTAATTAAATTAATTAAAAAGAAAGCCCATAAGACAAGCCCATTAATAAAATCTATTTTTTAGTTGTGCATGGACTCTCACATGACATGTAACAATTTTTAATACATATTTTAGAACTATAGGAATTGTATTAAATTTTGTGTATGTGTATGCACTAGTGCACCACACGTGCACGTGTGAATGTGAAGAGGCTAGGGGGTGGCCGGTTTTGAGCATGAAGAGTTGGGGGTTTGAGTTTTGGAGAGGTGGAGTAGTGAAGAGTTGGGAGTTATGGGAGTTAGGATAGTAAAGAGATGGAGAATTAAGTGAGAAACTATTAGGTGGAGAAATTTGCAATTTGAACCTTTACTTTGTCCTATAAATATCCTAGTTGTTTCTTCTCATTTCATACTTAAAATAAACAAATTTAGAGAGAGAAAAAAGAAAGAGAGAAAGAGTGTTTTTGTGCTTTGGAAGCTTGTTGGAGAGCTCTTGTTAGGAGGAGAAGGACTAGGAGTGCTTGTTGGAGCTAAAAGTTGTTTCTCTTCATCTTGGTTGTTTATTCTTCATAAGAGGTAGGGGGTCTCCATATTTTCTAATTCTTAGGTTGAGCATGCTAGAATATGATGTTAGTAACATAGATCAATTTGATGTGATGTTAGTAATCTTGTGTTTTTCTAATTATAATACATGCATGCTAATATATTACATGAGTAGTAAAGATAAAGTTGATGTGATAATAAGAGAACAAACCCATACTATTTATGAATTATAGAGATTTTGTTATAGTCATCATCTTAGTTGAAAATGAGAAAAAGAAAGAGAACAAATCCATGCCATTGTTTGTATTATGAATGGTAGTAAAATTTTATTATTAACATGTTATTTAGAAATGAAAAAAAAAATGATAGTGACTTATGGCCATATATGCATTGTTAAATTCACAAATATAGAAATACATAATGAAAGAAACACTTGTTGAGATTTTCCCCTTTTGATAAAAAAATGAATTTTTATGAATTTGGATTGATACACATAGAATCATTTCTTTTATTTGTAAGAGATACAATATCCTAGTTTTGATTAAAATGAAGAAAAGAAATTTATGTTCATTAAAGAGAAGGAAAATTTTGAAAGTATAAATACAATGTTTAGAACACAAGTTTGGAAATTCGAGAATCACTGTTTTCAAGTAAACTCGGTTTGGAAATAATTTGTACAAACCCAAAACTGCAGTCTGCAGGTGTGACAGTCGACTGGTAAGTTTCGACAGTCGACCGTCGCGAACCTGGCTACGGTATTTTCATGGAGATTTGAATTTTTGTACGGGACAGTCGACTGATCCCTTTGCACAGTCGACTGCCACCGCTCTGAGTATGTTTTCTTAAAAGTTTGGATTTCACGCAGGACAGTCGACTGGCTACAGTACGGTCAACTGTCACTGCTTTGATATATGGATTTCTTGAGTTTGGATTTCACGCGGAACAGTCGACCGATCACTCTATAAAGTCGACTGCTACTGCTTTAACTCATGTTATCTTGAGTTTTCAGATGCTTCTTTTGAACGAAATACTTGACATGGGTTGAGATATGAATTTGTTATATGAACTTAAGTTGCTAAGGGGACTTAAAGTAATGAATCTATGTTCATGAAAAGAATTATTGTCTTTGAAAAATTGTGAATAAATGAATCATGAATAGTGCTAAAATGAGACATGGATTAAATTGTGAAAAGTTAAAGATAAGAATACTTTGAGTTAAGACATGATTATTGAAAGGTATGAGTACCCATGGATTCTTGTACATAAAAGGTTTTGATTTAGAGTTAGTAAGATCTCGGGTACCGGCATTGTTGAATTAAAAAGAATTGAGTTATATTTTGAGATTTGCCATGGAGCTATGTCGGTATTTGTGATTAAGTTCGGTAGGGAGTAAGACTAACTCTAGGTAAGATAATTTATTCATGTCTTGAACTTAAGAACTAGGCACTAAGTGAAGATGTAGTAAACCTGGGCAAACATAAGTGGGGCACTCTATATAGTCGGCCGATGTACTACGGGACTATAGACCCAATTGGGCAGTGTACTCCGGAACTGAGGTTGCTTCGATAGAGACGAGTTTTATTTTAAATTCGGGACTATGCATAGTCGGACGGATAGTTTGTCGAACTCCAGTATATATACGTATACCGAGGCTAGAGGGGCACTTGCGGGATATTCGCACGACGAGGAGTCTGTATAACAGTCGGGCGGTGTACTCCGTGACTAAGATCCGTACTCGTGGAATATCTAAACCATGATCATATTACTGGGTAGTTTTCATGGCGAGGGATCGAACCCTTTAATGTAGAGTACGTAGGTGTTTGTCCTTGGACCCATGTAATATGGGATGCATAGAATCTGAACAAGTATTCATTAGTGTCATCTTAGTATAAAATATTTGCATTAGGCATTAAGGCATCGCATACACTCACATGTTTAGTGTAGTCACATTCAACACTTTATTTGTATTCAAATTGTGGTTTGTTAAAGTATTGAGATCGTTATATTCACGGCATAGAGAGGATGGCCGTGTATAACATTTTCCTCGGTTGTAAGCAACTGACGTGCCCACAGCTTATTATGCACGAACTAGATTTTTCAATAAGGAATAAAGTTGACATCGATGCTGCTGATTAATTACTTGTTAAAGATGTGCAAGTTGTATATCATTTTCATTATTGTACTTCATTTTTATCTTCCACTGTGTAAACAATGTAAAGAACTCTGATGTATGATGGAAAGTTTTAAATTTCCTTATAAAATTGTACGAAGTGAAGTGTAAAGATCCTGTGGAATCTCGAATTCGGTCTTATTTGAAATTCGGGGCGTTACAGATTGTATCAGAGCACGCTTCATAAGTAGTACAAATTTATAAGGAACGACACCCTAGAGTGGACATTCGAAGTGTGGGTTCAGTCAATGGAGATTTAAATGTAAGTGATTTACATTTGTGTTGCTCTATAGGCTGATGTTTTCTCTTTCCTTTTCTTTTGGATGGATGAAGTCGTGAATGAAGTTGTTATTGAACCTTCATTCATGATGCTCCTCGTATACATTGATGTGAGATTGTATGCGAGCACATTTTCCCTAGGTATAGAGTGACACAGCGGAAGCGTGGTGGACCCATAACTGACAGGTCCCAGGATCGAAATGTAACGCCCCAAACTTCCTATATGGAGGATTCGAGACATGAGCCAGGACCTTTACATTCAATTAGTCACAATACACAGATTTGTGGAGAATCTTAAAACTTTTTACTACTACAATATTACAGACCGAGTGGTTCCATTGATTCCACATTACATCAGAGTATATAAGAATGAAAGATGACAATATCAGGCACTTCATTGTAGCCATGCCTTTACTGGAGTCCTCCCGGTTGGTGATCCTGTATCCACGACTGCGGTCCAATACCTGTACTTCTATACTGCGGTACCTATTGAAGTGGGGACGTCAGTATTCACTGACGCTTAAGGGCTGATCATATAGCAGCGAATCTCCAAAAACAAATATATAAAACATGGTAAAATATGTCGGTGTAGTTTAAGTGTTCGTGAGTGCGATGACTAGAATCTAATGCAATGTCAACTTATCTAGGATGCTCCTATTCTAATGCAAGCAAGTCTCCGGAACAGTATGCATCCCATACTACATACGCCCATCTCAAGCCGTTTCTCCAAATATAGGGATTTGAACCCGCGTTATGAGTTTCTAATTATACACAACCTGTTCCTGACAGATACTACATGACTGATGAGGTTGCACATGTGGTCAAGTCCCACCATTGCAGTAGGCTCATGGTGTCTATGTTTGCCACTACTACCCGGTACACCGGACCTCACTCAAAACCAGACGAACACAGGGTCTTCCGAGCCCATAACTCATAGACCGCTATCTATGGCCTGTTCGCTTCCCTCTGGCCAAGGACCCGACAAAGTTCCGGGGTCCATCCCCCTAGCTCTGCCCGCCTTATCATGGCACTTCAGGAATTAACAGTGTGCGATACGCATTCCGTGCTCCCAACTCGTGAGAAGGCATCGTACGTATCCCTTTGACATGAAGGTACAACCCAGTAACACCACCTAAGGTCGGCCCAAAGGACGAGTTGGTCGTAAGGTGCCCCCTACTGCCAAACTCCTCTCCTTCTGGCTAAATGGTTAAGTAATGATCTTTATGCGTTACTAACCTAACAATGTCACTAACCCTAACGAACTACGAGACTTTAACTAAGAAATTCTTGATTTCATCATGGTCCCACCCTATGGCCTATTGATCCAAGACATTAGCGACGGGATCTCCCTTATTCATCACCACCCCTAACTTGGATCTCGTCAACACCCTCGGCCCGCGATCAACCCACACCAGTTAGATCCGTCGGTGCCCAAGGTGAGATTTTATCCTAGTTCCCAAGGCGGTAAGATGCGAGTCTTGGTGATCAATGACCCCTAGGGTAGCTACAAGACCCTAGACGAGCTTTTACCAAGCTATCCACACTAGTAACTTTCTCAATCCATTAATTTCTCATACAAGGAAGATGAAGAATGTTCTCATGATAGGCTCCAACTTTAATTAGAACCTCACACTACTAGAACTCATGGGTTCTTTTTGCCCTAATTGAACTAGAACTACATACACTAGATTCATGAGTTCTTTCTCAAGTTGAGCTAGAATCACATAGAACCTATGTGAATGGGTTCTTATTAAATTAGCTAGAACCATCATGGAGCTAGTTTCATGGGTTTCTCTTTTAAGAGTTGGCTAGAACAACCATGGAGCATTGGTTCATCTCTTAGAATCATTAACTACAACAAATCTTTAGCATGGTAGTTCTCTTTTTGACATAGCACACAAACTCAAGCATGATCTAATATTACTCAAGCATGGTAGTCCTACATACCAACTCAAACATGATGAGTTAACTAGAAGGTCACATAGCATGAATGGGTTCCTTTTTGACATAGACAACAACTCAAGCATGATTTAACACAACTCAAGCATGGTAGTCCTACTTACTAACTCAAGCATGGTAAGATACTAGAATGTCACATAGCATGAATGGGTTCCTTTTTGACATAGACAACAACTCAAGCATGATTTAACACAACTCAAGCATGGTAGTCCTACTTACTAACTCAAGCATGATAAGATATTAGAATGTCACATAGCATGAATGGGTTCCTTTTTGACATAGACAACAACTCAAGCATGATTTAACACAACTCAAGCATGGTAGTCCTACTTACTAACTCAAGCATGATAAGATACTAGAATGTCACATAGCATGAATGGGTTCCTTTTTGACATAGTCACCAACTCAAGCATGATCTAATACATCTCAAGCATGGTAGTCCTACTTACTAACTCAAGCATGATAAGCTACTAGAATGTCACATAGCATGAATGGGTTCTTTTTGACATAGTCACCAACTCAAGCATGATCTAATACATCTCAAGCATGGTAATCTTACTTACTAACTCAAGCATGGTAAGTTAACTACTTATTACAAAACTTATTTCCTTTAGGGATTACATGTCCCATTTATTACAATGACTAATTTACCAAATTACATGTTCCAACATAAACGATAATCAACTCTTATTGAGTTATAAAAATAAACTTACCTTCCTTCAATCCCACAATTTCTACATCAAGAAAACTCCCTTTTTATGAACAAAAGTTAGTAAGGACATGATCTTTATTAGGTTGGAAAACAACATACAACAAAAATACTATCTCTTAAAATTAACATGTAAAAGTCCTACAACCCCCAAAATGGGTATGTAACCATTCTTACCTTACTAACTTATATGAACATAGTAGTTAGTTCAATTTGTGTTTAACAAGGTAACTAATGAAACAAACATAAACATAACAAGTTCAAAGTCTCATCTTTATGGGTTCTTTGTGAGTTCCATTCTTCCAACTTTTCTTATATGAAATCTCTTTTTATAAACAACCATTCTTATGCTTATTTCTTTAGTCCAAGTAGTCAAATTTAACCATAATAACAACAATAATAGTAGCAAGGCTAAAGATCCAATCTTTATGTGTTTTAAATTAATTTCCTCCATTCAATCTTTCCATGGGATCCTTGTGATCGAAATCACTACTAAAAAAATGCTCAATAATTAGTCCAAGTTGTTTCAATCATCATACAACATATATACACACATATAACCATAAGTAGAGAGCAAAATAGGGCAAAAATTAACATACAAAAAGGTAGAGAAACCCCCACCTTGATTTTTCTATGTAGGAAGAACTAGCTAGCAAACCATCTCCTTCCTTGCTTCTATGGAGAACTCTTCAAGAATTCCATGGAATAGAACCTATCTAAATCTCTCTTTCTCTCTTTCTTTTTCTTCCCTTTTCTTTCTAAAATTTAAAACTAGTAAGAAGTAGAAGTAGAAGGAAATGGAGAATGAGATGAGAAAGAGATGGAGAAGAATGAAGAAAATAAGAATGGAGATGGGAAAGGGGAGGGGTGGCCGGCCAAGGAGTGGAGAGGGGGGTTTATATAAGAGATGGGTGAAGGTTGTGTGGGTAGAAAGAGTGCCACTTGTCCAATTCTTATGGTTAGAAACAATTCATGTTTCTTTTGCAAATAATCTTTACAATCAAGTCCTAATCCATCCTAGCCCTCCATCTCATCATGATGGATCTAAAATAAAATATAATTTACCAAAATCACATACTACATGATTTGTTTAAACGCCCGAAATCGACACAGTTCGATTTCGTACGTGTATCTGATTATACAGATATTTTTCATTCATGAAAACGAACAATCCGTACACAAATAATTTAATTCTGAAAATAATAATAAAATAAATTTTATTATCAGCCCGGAAGATTCCAGTACCAATTTGATACAATACAGATGTATACAGACTGGTATATACACACAGATAACGTTCATCCACAAAACCGGGTGATATCTACCAAAAATATTTCATTCTGGGTAATAAAAGTAAAATAATAATAAAATAATAATTTTCGGTGTCTGCCCGGGATTTTCCAGACATTTTTCTCAAAAATGCGTTTTTCAGGATTTTGTACAAGTGCACAAAACTGATACAATACCTGTATATACTTACCAGTATATAGGTCCAGGTAACTTTTCATGTGCAAAACCAAGAAATTCCCATTTAAAATATTTTGCTTTAAAAATAATAATTTATACAATATAATATCCGTCCGGGATATTACACGAAACCTGGCTCCGATATCATTTGTAACGCCCCTGCCTCGGGCTCAGACAATTTATAAAATTTAGAAGACAAATTATTTATAGTATAGTACAACTGCCCACCACAGGCTGCCTCTCAAAAGGTGGTTAACCGAATTGGTGACTCTTGATCATAGGCAATTATATTTATATATTATTATATTCATTTCAACTCCCGATATGGGATAAATCACTATCTCTTTCTCTTAATTCAAACCAGTGTACAAACAGCACATTATCCATCCGGGTGGGCCCCACCTAGTGGCCACGTCACCCCTAGGTGATTTCACACATCAAAGTAGCAACAGCATGTACACTCGCTGTTTCTCTCCCACGTGGGGCCCCCCACTTACAACATTTCAACATATTTACATATACGCCATCAAGCTATATTACCAACAGCCAAACTCATTTATCAACATATATATATATATATATATATATATATATATATATATATATATATATATATACTCTTTGAAAATTACGGGGTGTTACAACACCTGTACTGTTGGTGAAGAAGAAGGATGAGTCAATGAGAATGTACATCGATTACTGGGAGCTGAATAAGGTCACTGTTCAGAATAAATATCCAATTCCACAAATCGATGACCTGTTCGACCGTCTACAAGGAGCAGCTATTTTCTCCAAAATAGACCTTCGATCGGGATACCATCAGGTTCGAGTGAAAGCAGAAGATGTAAATAAGGCTGCATTCAGAACTCGACATGGGCATAATGAATTCTTAGTTATGCCATTTGGAGTGAAAAATGCACCTGCAATTTTTATGGACATGATGAACAGGGTTCTCAGGCCGTTTATTGATTCTTTCGTCGTAGTGTTTATCGACGATATTCTTGTGTACTCCAAGTCGGAGGAGGAGCACACTGAGCATCTTGCTGAAGTTCTGAAGAAGCTTCAAGAGCATGAGTTGTATGCCAAGTTATCCAAGTGCGATTTCTGGAAATCTGAAGTGGCATTCCTGTGCCACATCTTTTCTAAGGAGGGAGTGACAACTGATCCTCAGAAGATAGAGGCAGTGAAGGATTAGGCAAGACCTACTACAGTGAAGGAAATCAGAAGTTTTCTTGGGATAACTGGATACTATAGGAGGCTTATTCAAGGCTATGCCCAGATAGCTGTGCCGCTCACTGGTCTTACCAAGAAGAATGTGAATTTCAAGTGGACTGAACAGTGCAAGGCAAGCTTTCAGGAGTTAAAAGAGAAGCTGACTACTGCTCTCATTTTGGCTTTGCCTAGATCAGGTGTTGAATATAATGTTTACAGCGATGCTTCACATCATGGGCTTGGTTGTGTCTTAATGCAAGAGGGAAAAAGAATCGCTTATGGGTCTAGGCAACTAAGACCGCATGAGAAGAATTATCTGACTCATGATCTGGAGTTGGCTACAATTATCTTCGCCTTAAAGCAATGGAGACATTGCATGTACAGTAAGAAATTAAACATGTACACGGATCACAAAAGCTTGAAGTATATCTATCAGTAGAAGGACCTGAATCTGAGGCAACAGATATGGCTGAAAGTACTTGAGGTCATTCGTTCGGAGATTAAGTACCATCCGAGGAAGGCTAATATTGTTGCTGATGCACTTAGCCGTAAAAGCAGTTTGGGCAGGTTGATTACGACCTCGAGGCATCTTGCAGAGGAGTTGGATCGGGCTGGTATTGAGGTAGTTGTGCAAGGTTTGGGAGCATATTTGACTCAGCTGAGGCTTCTGCCCACGCTGAATGAAAGGATTATAGCAAGTCAGAAGGAAGATGTAGAGATTCAGAAGACGAAGGTGCAGGTTGGTGCAGACAGATAGTCAAAGTTTCAGATCAGAGATGAAGTGTTGTGGTTTGGATATAGGCTATGTGTTCCGGATCAAACAGATTTGAGGGAGAGTATTCTTCAGGAGGCACATGCTACTCTTTTGTCTGTACATCCAGGGAGTACTAAGATGTATAAAGACATCAAGCAACATTTTTGGTGGTCAGGTTTGAAGCGGGATATGGCTGTGTTCGTGGCAAGATGTGAGATTTGTTAGCAGGTAAAAGCCGAGAATCAGAAGCATGGAGGTTTGTTGCAACCATTACCCATTCCGGAGTGGAAGTGGGATAACATCAGCATGGATTTCATCACGGGTTTGCCCAAGAGTTCGAAGGGGAATGATGTAATTTGGGTCATAGTCGATCGACTAACCAAATCAGCTCACTTTTTGGCAATGAAACTCACTCGGTCTATGGCAAAGTTAGCCGAGCTGTATATTGGGGAGATCGTCAGGCTTCATGGTGTTCCGTTGACCATTGTTTTTGATCGAGATGCGCGGTTTACTTCGCATTTCTGGAGGAGTCTTCAGACAGCTTTGAGTACTAAGACGGACTTCAGCACTGCCTTCCATCCTCAGACTGATGGACAAACTGAGAGGGTCAATCGATTTCTTGAGGATATGCTTTGGTATTGTGTTCTAGATTTTGAAGGTAGTTGAGAGAAGCATCTAGCTATGTAGAATTTGCCTACAACAACAGTTTTCAGACTAGTATCGAGATGGCGCCGTATGAAGCTCTGTATGGCAGGAAGTGCAAAACACCTGTTTGCTAGTTTAAAGTGGGGGAGCAGCAGATGTTTAGGCCCGAGATCGTGCAACAGACCTCTAGAAAGATCGATTTGATCAGGATGAGGTTGGTGGATGCTCAGAGTAGGCAGAAGAGTTATGCAGATGACCAGAGGAGGGAACTTGAGTTCGAGAAAGGTGACTTTGTCTTTCTGAAGGTATCACCTAGTAAATGTGTGATTCGTTTTGGCAGAGGTAGGAAATTAGCCTCAAGGTTCATAGGCCCATATAAGATATTGAAAAGGATTAGGAAAACTGCTTACCGATCGGAGTTACCAGAGGAGTTGTCTCAGGTGCACAATGTCTTCCATGTGTCTATGCTGAGAGATTACATTCCAGATCCAAGTCACCATTTGCCCGAAGTGTCGGAGGGTTTGCAGCTAGATCTGAGCTATATTGAGCGACCTGTTGAGATCGTGGATCGTCAGAAGAAAGTCTTGAAGAACAAGACGATACCGATGTTCAAAGTAGTCTGGAGAAACTAGTTAGTTGAAGAGGCTACTTGGGAATCCGAGGAGAGGGTGCTGAAGGATCATCCCGAGCTCTTTATTTGATTGTATTGTTTTTCTTTCTTCTTTTATGTTGTTTTTTCTCACTCTTTAAGCGTAGTTCTGAGTACGGAACTATTCTAAGGAGGGAGTGTTGTAACATCCTGAATTTTCAAAATAATTAAATGTAAAGTTTTTCATTTGTTTTCACGTGTTTTGCACGTGCAATTTAATATGTGTATTTAGCTTCAAAAATTTTTCTTATGTCATGAATAAATAGTTTCTTCTCTTTTAAAATTAACGCCTATTATTAATCCTTAGGCCTAATAGTCTAATTCTAGCCTACTTAAATTAATTAATTAATTAATTAAAAGAGCCTATGGATTTTAGCCCACCTAATTAGCCCACTGGTTAATTTTACTAATAATTAATACAACTTGTAGTGTAGACTTGATCATGTAACAAATAAATGAACAAAACACTAGTATGCTTGTGATGACACGTGCATTGCACATGCACGTGTAATAGGGGGAGCCTGGCCATTCATAGAGTGGGGGAGGTGGAGAGAGTGGAGTGTTGGTTATTTGATAATGGGTAGTTCTTCTAACTCCTAAATGTATCCTAGCCCTTCATCTAAACTCATCTCAACCCTTCATCCACTCTTGAAATGTGTATAAATACCCCTTCCTTGTCTTCTTCATTACTTGCATTAGAAATTTTCAAAGAGTAAGAGAAAGAAAAGAAGCATTTGTGATGAAAAGATTGAGTGAGAAAAGATTTTGTGTGAGAAAAAGAAAGAGAGTTGTGTTTCTTTCCCCATTGGAGGCCAGCTAAAGCAAGAAGAGGAGGAGGAGGTCTCGGGTTCATGCTTGCTAGGAGGAGGAGCTCGAAATTTGCACCAAACTAGGAGGAGAAGGGAGATGATCACGCTTTCAAGGAGTTCTTTAGGAGTGTTTCTTGTTTCTTCAATAAGGTGGGTGATTTCTCAAACTTCTAATATAGATGTCATGCTAGGATTTTAATTTTTGGAAATGTTAGAAACAAGTAGAAAAATTGCCATATAAATGCTTGAAGAGACTAGTAAGAAAGAAAGGAAACTCTAGTTTATCTACATGAAAAGTTAGTAAAATGAATTGGAATGTGTTAATTAAGATTTGTTATGATGCTTTGTTAATATATTTGCATGCTAGAATACATATGAATTGATAAATCATGATTATATGAAAATTGTGCTTATAAATGAATTGTAGAATGCAAAATAATAGCCATGGATTTTAAAATAAATTGATTAGTTGCAATAAGTGTTGATTTTAATTGTATTGTATAAGTAATATTATTCACTAGATTGTCATTTATGTTGTCTCTTTGAAACATAAGAAAATGAGTTGTTTTGTAAAGATAAGAGTAACTTAAGGGCTTTGCTTGGGTTAAAGAATGAAAAATTGTACAAATACAATGTGAATAAATGGAGAACAAGTAGATAAAAAGATTCATCTAGGGAAAGAATTTTTCAATGTCGAAAAATGTATTAATGATCTACTTTTCAAAAGAAATAAGAGAAGTAGTCTTCTATGTGGTTAAAAATGAGAATTTTGGAAATCTAAGAAAATACAGCATACTATTTTTCAAAGGCATACATTCTTGAAAAAGATTTGAATTTTTATAAAGTACAAATTGATTGAAAAATCGAGTTTATTAAAGAAAGAACTAGAACCAGTACAGTAAAGTACATACAAAAAGTTGCAACCAACCTTGTATCGATTAGTCACTCAAGACCTATTGGTCTTCAGGTGCATTTTGGGTATGTTATTGTTCATAGGCGGAGTTCAGGTCTTGGGTTCGAGTCTTGCAAGAGACCCTGTTTTTCTTAAAATTCGATTTTGAATCAAATCTGAAAACCAGATTTTAAGTACAATTCGAGTTCCCTCTATATCGGTTAGTCACTCTGGCCTTTCTGGTGATCGGGTGCGCTTTGGGTCGGTTACTGTTCATGAGCGGGGGGTGTTGGTCTGGGTTCGATCCATCCCCTGGCCTTTTGTTTATGTTTCCGATTTTTTTTGTACTTATTATATTTTTTTGAGTATTTTTAAGAGTATAAAAAATGAGGAAAAAATATTAGAATTCTTCTAAAATTACCTAGACTTCATGAAAATTATTTCTACAATAATTGACTTATTACAATGAGAATTAGAAGTAATTTTTGAGAAGAAGAAATTGATAAATTTTCTTAGAATATGATTTTGATTAATTAAAGAAAACGAATATTTTGAATGTAAAGAATTTTGGTTTAGAGATTAAAAATGAGATTTTTGACATGGAAAAAATGTTGTTTAAAAAATGAGAATTATATTTTTTGAGTAAGATTAAATATGAAATTGTTGTTTAAATTATGCAAATGTGCATGGAAAATGTAGTAAAAGAATCATGATGAAATGTGGAAATTTATGAATATGAACATTCATTTTGATGAACATGAAAAGCGATTGAAACTAGAGTTTTAGCTAAGTCCTTACATCGGCATAAATGAAATTTTGAAAGAGTAATGTGATAATAGAAGACCAAGATGGTGTCGTGGTTAACAATTGGTGTTTAAGACCGATGTAGAGGTAACGCTAATTCTAGAGTGTTAATTTTTATTCATGATTCAATTATCTAAGGATTAGACACATAGTGGAGATGTGATAAAAGTAAGAGAATAACACAAGTATGAGGGCCTCAGATCTACGGTATAAGAGTGTTCACAGGTTGTGTACATGATGCGTCATGTTATGACGTGAATACATCTCTGAAATTATCGGGACCGTGGCGACGCTTGTGGGGTGTTTGGTGACTACGTAGTGTCATTGTCCCATGACGGAGGCGAATTGTCGATAGGCTGTCTAAATGATGCGTCATGTCATGACGTGGGATTCCCTTCCAGGCTGTCTGGACATGGGTTCGTAACCCATTGAACATCTAGGATACTTACTGTAGCGCCGCGAATTTCTAATATAATATCTTAGAAAATACGTGGCACAATCCCAGCATCAACTTCAATGTAATAGTACACATAGCCCAAAAACACAAATAATTTTATTCCAAACTTTTATTTCAACAATCTTTACAAACACAGCGGAATAC
This sequence comes from Hemerocallis citrina, assembly GCA_017893485.1. Classification (NCBI taxonomy): domain Eukaryota; kingdom Viridiplantae; phylum Streptophyta; class Magnoliopsida; order Asparagales; family Asphodelaceae; genus Hemerocallis; species Hemerocallis citrina. The sequence goes on along the minus strand of CM030358.1, from coordinate 177,400,974 downwards.
AAAACACCTTGAATTACAACATTCTTTTTACTACACTTCTTTTTACAAAATTTTTACACAAAGCTCTATTCCATCAATTTATCTCCAAAACTATCTCAAGCATCCCAACCTCCAAAATCTAAGCAACAACCTGTAACACATGAGGCTAGAAATGATCCCTAACCCCCAAAACTAAAGGAGTCAGCCATAAATGGTGTGAGTGACATAAAAACATACAACATAATTAAATCATAAAACATAAAATCATCAGCAGCATGTATTAACAACAAGGATAAACGAATGAGAAATAACAAAGATGTAAAGCATGAAAATATCATGGAATGAAAACAACAAGTGAAGCTAGACTAAGTGTCGAGTATAGAAAACAGGAAAACCACATGCATAAAACCAAGTCAAGAAAACACAATCTCTATATGCTGACTCTCTAATGCATACTTGTCGGAGTCTATGCATCCCAATATACATAGGTCCAGTACAAGTCCTTAACGATCTCTACGACATAGGGATAACCCCTCGTTATACAACTAATCCTACTACGGTGAAGGGAAACAAGTTTTAGAATACTCCGCGAATAGGCGTCACCGCCCTCGACACGCAAGCATCAGGACAATAGCTCAAAAACAACAACTGGAGAATCATCTCCCTGCCATGTACCCCACGAATAGGCCTTCAAGACCCTCAACGTGCAGATACACTCGGTACATTCTGTGAATAGGTCTGCCGACCCTCAACACACAAATGCACCCTGCATATTCCGTGAATAGGCCCGTAGACCCTCAACACGCGAACATCTAAATGCCATGTACCCCACGAATAGGCCTTCATGACCCTCAACGTGCAGATACACCCGGTACATTCTGTGAATAGGTCTGCCGACCCTCAACACACAAATGCACCCTGCATGTTCCGTGAATAGGCCCGTGGACCCTCGACACGCGAACATATTCGGAGAATCATCTCCCTACCGTGTACTCCACGAATAGGCCTTCAAGACCCTTAACGTGCAAATACACCCGGTGTATACAATGCACCCTACCTGCTCCGTGAATAGACCCGTAGACTCTCGACACGCGAACATCTAAATGGCTCTAGTTGGACTAACAAACCATGTGCCTATACTTACATTGATTATTATTAAACCACCAAAATCCTCATCTCTAGAGCTAGTGCATCCTACCGGACTTAAATACTCAACAACAACTATACCAAGACCCCTCAGGTCTAACTCAACAAAACTCAACTGCCGGTTTACAGGACTCCCACTCAACTCCTAGAGATCTCAACAAAACCACAATCCACAAATCCATCGTCAAAACGATCATAAGGAGAAACCTCTCCAACAAAACCCAAATCTTTATATAATTCCAGAATCCAAATATAACTATAAAATATCTTGAAAATATATGTTTTGTAGAAACAGTAACCTTTAGAATAATAAGTTATAGATTAAAGCATTTAGAGTAAAAATCATTTGAAAGAACATTCATAGATATAAGGATACTTCAGTATCAGTCAACTATAGAAAACATAAGTCGACTATCCAGAAAGAAAATTCCATGGTTTTAAGAAAATAAGCTAAGTGTTATAAGTTGACTTATAAAAGTCATAAGTCGACTTACTAGAGAATATAAGTTGACTTATAAAAGTCATAAGTCGACTTACCAGAAAATATAAGTTGACTTACAAAAGTCATAAGTCGACTTACCAGAAAATATAAGTTGACTTACAAAATTCATAAGTCGACTTACCAGAAAATATAAGTCGACATAAAAAGTCATAAGTCGACTTATCAGAGAGAAACTCCAGAAATCTTTAAGAAAATATTCTAAGTGTGCCAGTCGACTGAAAAGGGTCTAAGTCGACTGTCCAGAACGGATTTTCAAGAAAACTAATGATCATAGCAGCCGGGTCGTACCAGTCGATTGAAAGGTCATGTCAGTCGACTGTCGGCCTACAGACTGCATAGTTTTGGTTGTGCATATGTCAAAACTAGGATTTTTAGGAATCAGTCATATAACAAAATAACTTTGTATTATTTTCCAAATCTTATTAATACCAAAATAATTAGATTTAAGCTTTGCATTTGAGAAATCTAAGTTCAAACAACATATTTTACAATAATCGCAAATCCCCAATTTAACTCCTCATAACACAAATCCTCAAAACCTGGTCCTCTAGACCATTTATCATTCACAAAATTTCTCAACTAAATCTCAACTATTCTCCATAGTTGATTCATGAACAAAACCAATTTATTCTCAACTTGGTTAAGTTGTTTTTATCCAACTCACCAATAGTCCAAAAATCTCATCTTTAATTTAATTAATACATGGTATCCATCAAACTCAATCAAATCAACGTTAATCCAACATTTTAAGAAAATATGATCTAAGCAGTAGCAGTCGACTGTTTCGAGTCACCAGTCGACTGTTCACCACGGAAATCTAAAATTATTAGCCCACTAACAATTTATTTAGGTTCTCAACAGATCTAACATCATTCATATGCAGGTATCTAGAGTTCTTCTCAGAGATCCAATTTTTCATCCGTTCATACATATACATATTCATTATCCAATCAATCTAAACGTTCATATTGTTCTTATATGACGTACACAAATCAAAGAGAAAAAAACAAAACAACCAAACGATTATATCTACTCATCTACAACATACACAAACAAAATCAACAAAACAATGTCACTCACATAGTTGGAGAGATCAAGCGAATATTCCGAAGCACAATGATGAATCCCCTCTTTTGCAAAGAGTCCAAGATCTCCTCTTCAATCACCAAGAAAATAAAAATATATAAAACTTGTATTGTGCAGCGAACGATGGCTGCACACCCCCTTTTATACAGGCCGGAAATAAGGAATTAGGGTTTTAGAAGTACATTCGCAAAATAGTCTTCTTTCAATTTATTACTTTACATATATAACCTTTCTTAGTTAAAATAAGTTAACTAAATCAAAACCAAATCAAATCTTCTTATCACTGAGTTGTCCAGCAATCCATCACAGCCCAGTAAATAAGAAAAATCCGGATTTACAACTCAGGGTGGCAATTTTGCACAAAAGCCCTCCCTTTTGTAATATTTGCAAATACATCATAAAATATTCATAAAAATCCAGAAAAATCAGAAATAATATCTAATAATACATATTATATTTTCCAATCAAAATATTTGACTTTTACTTTCCAGAAAAACATTTGCACAAGATTCTACATAAATTCCATATTTGCAAAAACACCCTTTTTGTTTAAATATTCACCAAATCGACTTTAAATAAAATCTAAATATATTTAAATTCAAATGATAACCATGGAGAACCAAAATATCAGTAAAAACAAATTTTCATAATTTATTTAAGATCCAAACGACTTTTACATAAAAGCCCCTCCCTTTCGAGGTATTTATAAAAATAGTTTCTCTACTCAGAAAAATCCCAAATTTTAGAATATACTCCAGTATAATTAGGAGAATTTACTAAAAATATAAAATTGGTTATTTACACCAAAAATATTTGCACATGTTTCGCACGTTTAATAGATAAATCTTTAGAAAATATTTATTAAATCTCCAGAAAATTATTTTAATTCATTTTCAAATATTTAAAATAATATTTGAAAATACGGGGTTCTACACTTACCGTAGTAGTTTAACTCATAACGAGGGATCCAACCCTACAAGATGAAGAACGGTTAAGGGCTTGCCCTCGGATTGATGTAGAATGTGATGCATAAGTATGAACAAGTGTGCATTAGTGTCATAAAATAATAAGTAATTGCATTTAAGATTAAGTGCACATTCACATACAACATCAATAAGATAATCCCCCTTAGCTTTATTTGTGAGCAAGTGTGTGCTTTCCAAGTAAGAAAAATTGATATATTATATTTTAGCGTCAGTTGTATGCAACTGACGTGCCCACAGTTTCTATGCAGGATAAACTGAATGAAATGATTAAAGAAGGAATGTTGCTTAAAGAAATGTTCAAATTGTTATTTAACTCATGTATCATGTTGTAATTTATAATTCCGCTGCGTTGATGTAATCATTATTGTATAAAAGTTTTTAGTTCCTTGTAAAATTATACAAAGTGAAGTGTAAAGATCCTGTGAAACTTCAAATTCAGACTTATTTGGAATTCGGGGTGTTACAATGACTATATTTATACATCCTATCTTATCATCCTACGGCAAGCACCAAACAGCCAATAACCCTACTTTCTTCTAAAAATAGCTGTATGGTGAACATTTGGACTAGACAAATGCAGCAAAAACAACAGATTTAACACTAGGATAAACTTCATTATCATACAACCAGAAAATTGAAGATACATGATTTCATCATACAAATTAACTAGATTCTAAATTGAAGATACATATACTTGATTCATCATAAAAATTAACCATTTCCTTGTGCATAAACTTCATTTCATCAGCTATTTTTCCATGTCTAAAAATGCAACAAAATTCCAAAACTAAATTAAAAGTTTAACAGATCACAGTTTTTTCCCATGTCTACATACTGAAAATTTAAATAAAAAAATTAACCAGAGAGTGAGAGATTTGGGGGGATTTCGAGAGCGGAGCTATTTGAGAGCGGGAAGAGCGGGAGCTATTTCGATTTGGAGCTAGGGTTTGGGGCGATTTGGGGAGACATTCCGATCGGGAGAGATTTGAGAGCGGGGAGAGGGAGGAGATAGAAGGAGAGAGTGAGGAATGAGTTAAATGACAAGAATACCCCCTCTTTCATAAATGAGAGAGTAGGAGAAGGGAGAACCATCCGATTTTGATTATGATGTTGATCAAAATCGGAGGGCTGTGTGAGAGTATGCACGGGAGAGTGCGCAAATGAGAGTCCCCCTTCTCTCCCCTAATGTTGCCAATTTTAATTAAGAAATTCCTATTGTTTGCATTTTTGATTAAGAAATTCTTAATTTTTAAAATACTGCATTATCAGCTTTCTTGATTCTTGCCCCAATAAATGGTATTGAGTCTTTTTTCTTCCTTTTCATTTTATTTTCTAGACAAAATTGACATGCATGACATTCTAGCGCAAATACTGAAATTACATATACAAAAAGCAACGTCACAAATGTCCATCTCCTGTAATAAAAACAACAAAACAATCATCATCAATGAAGGACTTCAACAAAGTCTTACATATTAATTAAAAGTAAAATAAAATTGCAACACACTCAACTGTGTATCTTCACATCATCAAAAAGAAAAGATTTTTTTTTTTTTTTTTGGTAAAATTCATCAAAAAACTGTGTATCTTCACCTTAATCTCTTCCCCAATACATCATCCTTTCTTGTTTACCTCTATCATCCTGCAACCTAAGTCGCTGGTTCACATTTGCATTAAAGTCACATAAAAGGACGACCGAGTGTACCACATATGTTACATAATGAAAACTAAAGAAATCAACTTATTTTGGAAGCGGAATTCCAAAATAAAAAGTTATTTTGGAAATAAAATTATAGAGCGTATTTGTGCGATATAGTATTTTTATCCCCGCTCCTAACTTCTCCGTCATTTCCAAGAAATTGACAAATTGGCAATACTAAATACGAACTTGAACTGTAAGTATTTGTGCATGTAAATTAGTTCAGTCTCCAAAAAGTTAGCCAGAAATTTAGAATTCAAATCTCTCTTTCATCAAATTACGTTCTGTTGTCCAAATACAAAAGAAGGGACCAATCACTTCCTACACCTCCAAAAAGAATCGGAACCGATTTTGATTCTCTCAAATTATAGTGGTGATGGAAAAAAAGTTAAACTTATATATTGAAAGACATGCACTTTTGATGATCCAGTGTCACCCTTAAATTTTATTTCTTTTGCAATTAAAAAATGGCATAAAGATATTTCACAAGGTGTCAATTTTAATCCAAAATTTTTTATTAAAAAATATTCAATATATTTTTCTAAATTCGTATAAAAAAATTCTCAATTAATGTAATCAAAATCTACTTTCTCCCTCTCAAAAAAAAATTTCTTTTTTTATAATTTATCAGTTCCTTCAGTCTTTTCTCATATTGTCTTGGTTAGGATTCCAAAAGCCAGGTTAAGTACAGCTAATCATTCGCTCAAACCTGAAAGAGTAAACCCTAAAAGTATAAGTAGAAACTACAGTGGAAGTAGAAGAAAAAGAATGTCAACACCCAATAACATTAGTATTTCCTTGGTACTGTACCTGTTATTGCATTGAATTTTGGGCCACAGTCTTTCTTTCGGATGGTAATTTTCTGATATTGAAGTGTTAAGTTAATTATTAGAGAGAGAGAGAGAGAGAGATTCCCTTGTTGGTTGAGTCACTTTTGAGTGGCAATAAAACTCCACCAAAGTCCAATCACAGGCCCCCCCATCTTCCCCCTTTCTCTCCTTTAGATCTCAAACACCACAAACAAATCATTTAAAAATAAACACAACAGGCAGCCTCATTCTCATACTCATCCTAGACTAGTACTAGAATTAGATCCTCCTTCAACCTCTCTCCTCCATCCCTTTTCCCTCTTACACCCTCAATCCCAACTTGGGTCTTTTCACAAATTTGTTTTCCTTTCAGGGTTTTTGGACAAAGGTCACCTCCTACTAGGACATGGGTGGTGGTTTCAGATTCTCTACTTGAACAACTTTCCAATTTCCAGGTTTACTACTTTATACAGATACCCTTTTAATCTCATCCATTAGTTTATCTTAAATTGTGGGTTGTAACAGTAATATCATTGATATTCATTTATTCATCATTATCTTAGTTTTTTGACAACTTGGGTTGTTCTCATCTTGTACTTAACCTATTAGTAGGGACTTAAAGGATTTATCAATCTAATTATTAAGTATCACTTTTGGATAATAGGGTGTGTTCCAAAATTCTATAAATCTGATAGAAGGAATGAATAGATATTAATTGTTGGTTCTAGGTTGGATAAGTTAAACCCCCCCTATTGAGAAGCTAGCATCAAATGGTGACAAAGCCTTGGATGGAAATCTTGTCCCCAACCTCTGCTTATTACCCAAACTCCAACTGGATACTCGGGGAGAGGAGGAGTGGGAACTGGACCCAGCAAGAGAACAAGATCTTCGAGGATGCATTGGCTCAGATTGACAGCAGGACTCCCAACAGGTGGGAGATTGTCGCGGCCATGATCCCTGGGAAGACTGTGAATGATGTTATTAATCATTACAATGATTTGGAGGAAGATGTGAACGTTATCGAGGCTGGGTTGGTGCCTTTTCCGGGTTATAGCTCTTCGTCGTATGTGTTTGATTGGGAGAGTGACTTTGATGGGATGAAGCAGGCATATGGTGTAGTTTGTGGGAAGAAACCCGGAGGCAAATTGTCGAATCAGGATAAGAAGAAGGGGATTCCTTGGACTGAAGAAGAGCACAAGTATTACTCAATTCAACCCTTTCTTTTTGTTTTTCTCATGTGATTGATTGATTTTGTTTCTTGATTTCTCCTCTCAGTTAGTTCGTATTAGATGCCTAGTCAAACAAATTGTTTATCATGTTTGTTGTAAGTACATAAAAAAAAATCCCTATACAGTTATTAATTACTAGTAATTTACACGGGAGATGCACGTCTTAATAAATATAGTTTTTAAAAATAAAAATTTAGACATAGTCTGGATTTGAACTTAGAACCTCCTTTATAATAGCTATGCACGTGTATTGCACGGGTTGGTAGATTGACAAAACATTTACAAATGACACTAAGGCCTTCTCCCATTATAATATTAGAGATTAGAGATAGGCCCCTTAAATTATGTCGAATTCAAACAGAAAGATGTTAATTCTCCCCTTGTTGTTGTACCGTTTAAGACAAATTGAGTGACTAAAGAAGTATTATGTTATTGATTGAGATGCAGACAATTTCTAATGGGTCTTAAGAAACATGGAAAGGGGGATTGGAGAAGTATATCTCACAATTTTGTGGTCACGAGGACTCCTACGCAAGTTGCTAGCCATGCCCAGAAGTATTTCAACAGGCATAATTCAGGCGGCAAAGACAAGAGGAGAGCTAGCATTCACGACATCACGACCGCCAATTTACCAGACAACCCTTCTCAGACTTCGGCACTCGACATGCAATCAACTACTGTTAGTTCTCCTAAGTTTGTTGATCAAAGCAGGGTAGGAGGTAACATCTATAGCTCATCAATGAACAAAAATCGGTTCATGCAGCTACCTTATGGTAGTGCAAATCCATTCGGCGTAAAATTGGAGTCTCAAGATTCATACAGAGGCATCCTCCATGATTCTATGGTTGGACATCATAACATGCTTATTTAGATGCAGCCTTAGAAGTCAATGTAGAAGTAGAACGTACTGTGTCCTTTAGCTAGATTACCTTTTAGGTGACGGGGCTATTTATGAAAGACTCCATAGTTTGGTGATTGAATTGGATAGAGGCTGCAATTTGCTATGACAATGTATGTTGTCAAGTTTCTGAATAGGGTTTTGTGAGAACTCATGTAATACAAAACTTGATATGGATTTTATTCTGTGTATATACTATTTTACCGTATAGAACTTTCAGAGTGTAATGATTTGTTACTTGATGTAGTGCTGCTTGATATCTACTTCTCGTTTCTTCTTGTTTTAATTTCTGATCAACTGTATTCTGTTGAACATATCCTTTTAATCCAAGTGCAGTGGTTTTGATCAGTTTCATATAATTCCGCGTGCAAATTTTAACGATTTTTCTTGCCGATCATCAGATTTAGTGACTGATATGGTTTGTGCACAAAGATGATCATTCATTTGAGATGAGTTTGTATCTAATTATGTGAGTCCAAATAGCCTGTTCGATATCTATAGCATTTCGTGTGAGATTTGATGCTGCTGCTTATGGTTTGTCTACATTTGATCAAGCTTTTGGTTATTCTTCAGATTGTATATATCAGAAGCGTCCAATATCGAACTGGTTGACTGAGATTGACCGCTAATTATTAGTTGTTTCTGAATCAGCGCTCCACTAAGCTTAGCATCTTATGCTTTAACATGACTTTGATTGTTTACAGGTTCTTTCTCTTTATTCTCTTCAATTCTAAATATGCGAGAATGAACTGGGGACCAATATCTCGATCTTTTTCCAAAGTTCCGGGGTTGTGAAATTGATTTTGTTAATTAAAGAAACAAGAATATTTTCTTCGCATGGTTGTTGTTTTTATTTTTTTAATTTTTTTTCTTTTTCTTTTGGGGTGGGAAAAATAGATAGAATTTCAAGGTCTACAAAGAGATAAATATCACTTGTCATGTCAACCTAACCCACCAAACTGGTTATATGAATTTGGGAAGGTGACTATTCAAACCCACATCATCATCAAATATAGAGTAGTAGTTTCTCAATTGGCTTTTCCACAAGTGAGATCAAGTATAGATATACAAAAAGAAAAGAACTAATATTCTTTGTAATTGTAATCTAAATTAATGTCATGTTATATCAGATATTATATAGCTTGATCACCACAGAATAAAGAACGAAAATTAGTAGAAGACAAAGAACACCATATTCGATATGACCTATGTCCAGAGTTGATTTCCATCTACCAATGAAGGGTTACAATTTGTGATTTCGTTCATATCTAGCAGTGACAGTTATTCCAGTCAAATAATACGAATACATGGAAGAAAACATAAACGCAATTTCTAAATATCCCTAATGAACCATGACTACTTAAGTATTCGGGACCAGCAACAATTAGGTTGCCGTGTAGTCTTCTACAGGTTGACATGAAGATCAGAAGATCGGACTCTAACAACTGACACTTGTTAATGTTCAGATGTTGGATTTTTTTTCCCGAAATGGGTCTGTTTTTTAAACTAATTTTCAAAATATGTCTGTTTCGAAACTAATTTCGAAGATAGGTCTATCTCCATAAGCTGCACTATCGAACTGTGGCTTCTTCAACTTCAAGGCCGCAGCTGTGAACTGCAGCCTAAGTACATACCATAATAGACTCCCGACACTTGGTTTGTAATTTCTCAAGTCCAAGTAGCTCAAAGGAGATTTTACTGAGGCCACAGTTGGGTACTGCGGTACACCACTGCAACCTCAATTATGTTCTAGCCCTGTGAATAGAAAGGTTTAGAACACAATTGGAACTCAACTCAAAGAATCTTTATTTGATAGAGTGGCTGACTTATAAAGCCAATTACACAACTGAAAAACGGAAAGCTAGCTCACAGCCATAACAGATTGCCATGAACCTAGGAGTCCTATTCTACTACAAACTTGACTAATTCAAAACAGCTTACAAACTAGGAATGCAAATAACCAGATAACAAACTCTTAGGTTTCTAACTCAATCTGGAAAGACCAAGTCAAGACTTTATTTAACTCAACATACTCTCCCTTAATCTGCAACATATGACAATGTTTCAGATTAACTCCATGTAATCGCACATTCCAAGCTTGCCTCTGAGATAAGTGAAAGTGTCCACCTTCAGTGGCTTAGTCGTGATATCAGCTACTTGTTCTTCTGTTCCACAGTGTACTAATGAAAGCACTCCTTGCTTTGTGATGTCTCTAAGAAAATGATAGCGCACGTCTATGTGCTTACTGCGGCCATGGAGGACTGGATTCCTTGACAGCTTAATAGTGGAGCTATTGTCACATTTAACTTGCAGCATTTCACTTTCCTTCTCGCCTAGTTCTTCAAGAATTCTCTTCAACCAAATTCCCTGACACGCCGAGGTTGCAGCAGCCACGACCTCGGAAGTCTGGTCTAGTCGATGTAAGGTACATCAGACTTCCAACCAGCCTTTTAAAATAATTTTCATCAACAACAACTCCTTCTGCGTCCTTTGTTGATTTCATCACTGGTACAATGGGTGTGGCCACAGCTTTACAGTCCTCCATTTGAAATCTCCTTAACACGTCCAAAGCATAATTCTTCTGGTTTATGAAAATACCATATGGCTTTTGAATCACTTCAATACCCAGAAAGAAGGAGAGCATCCCCATATCGGTCATGTCGAATTCTTCCATCATAGTAAGCTTAAAGCTGTTCAACATAATTGAATCATTGCCAGTAAAAATCAAATCATCAACATAAATGCTTACTATGATTATTCCTCCTTCCTCGCTCCTTTTTGTGAACAAAGTCTGTTCACTATCACATCGGTGGAACTCTTGACTTGTGAACCATGCTTCAATTCGGCTGAACCATGCTCGCGGAGCTTGCTTCAGCCCATACAGCACCTTATGCAACTTGTATACCATCATCTCCTTACCCTTCTTCACGTACCCTTGAGGCTGGTCCACAAACACCGTCTCTTCTAGCTCCCCATGTAAAAATGCCGATTTAACATCTAACTGGAAGATCTTCCAACCCTTCTGAGCTGAGAGAGCAATGATTGTTCTCACTGTATCCAATCGTGCGACTGGTGCGAAGACTTCCGAGTAGTCAATCCCTTGCTTCTGAGAATATCCCTTCGCGACGAGCCTCGCCTTATGCTTCACTATCTCTCCCTTCTCGTCTTTCTTTGTTTTGAAGATCCACTTTACCCCCACCGTCTTCACTCCTTTCGGCAGCTCCATTAATGTCCAGGTGTTGTTTTTCTCAATGGATTTGAGCTCATTATCCATCGCAATCCTCCATTTTTCTTCTTTGGCAACCTCATCATAGCAGACCGGATCTTCCCATTGCTCTCCATCTTCCATAAGCAACGCCTCTTCTTCATTAAACTCAGCTCCAATGACGTACTCCTCTAGCCACCTTGGTTGTCTGATTGTTCTTCCAGTTCTGCTACTTTTCCTTCTTGATGGTTCATCTTCATTTAGGCTCAAGTCTGGGCCTTGGCTTAAGTCTTCATCAGCTTGTAGGACTGAGTTACTCATTTGTGGGCCTGGAGGCAAGTCCAGGTTTTGAGCAGTAGCTTCTAATTCATTTCCCGCCTGAGCTTCATCTCCATTTCCTTCTTCTCTGTCACTGAATTCACTATCAGTTTCTTCACATCCTTCACTTCAAACTCACACTCTACTGCCTCAGTTATCCAAGTTAATTCCATGTTTACTTGGTTCTCAAATTTTTCTCCCCAGTTCCAAGCTTCTCCTTCCTCAAACACTACATCCGTGCTAAATACCACTTTCTGCGCAACAGGATCGTAGAGTTTGTAGCCTTAGAAGACTCACTAGCTCCCAGCAAGATACACATGATGCTTCTGTTATCCAACTTGGTTCTCCTCTCCTCAGGTACATGGACATGAGCTATGCAACCCCAAACTCGAAAGTGATCTACGGACGGCTTCCTTCCACTCCATGCCTCTTGTGGTGTGACATCTTTTACCGTTGTGGTTGGTGATCTATTTAGGACATAGAACGTCCATAAAGCGGCCTCAGACCAGAAGAACTTGGGCATTCCTTTCGCAACCAGAATGCTACGCACCATGTTTAACATCGTCCGATTCTTTCGCTCCGCAACTCCATTTTGATATGGTGAGTAAGCATTAGTGAGCTGCCTCCTAATCCCATGCTCCTTACAGAAATCATAGAATGCGTTTGATGTGAACTCACCACCTCGATCAGTCCTTAAACACTTGATAGAGGCATCAGCAACCTTCTCAATTAGTTTTTTGAAGTTTTCGAAGGTTTTCAAGGCTTCTGACTTCTCACATAACAAGTATGCCCATGCTTTTCGACTGAAATCATCTATAAAGCATAATATGTACCTCTTCCCACTGCTTGAGGCCGGAGTGATAGGACCGCAAATGTCGGCATGGATTAGTTCAAGGACTTTCTTGGCTCTCCAGATGCTTCTTCTTGGTATGACACCTCTCGGCTGCTTCCCTATCAAACACTCTCGACAGACCTCCTTTGAAGCTCCAAGTTGCGGCAATCCGGTCACCATCTTCTTGTACTGCAATGTTCTTAAGCCTTTATAACTTAAGTGACCGTATCTTTGATGCCATAGCTTGATTTGGTCTTTTGAGGTGTCAGCTTGAAGGCATTGGTCATCTTCATTGTTGGTAGTGACCTGGTCTGAGAACAAAATAAACATTCTGTTCCTACTCATATTTGAAGTGGCCATCAACCCCCTCTGATCATGATAGAGTCTACACACATTATTTTGAAACAATACTGACAACCCTCTGGCCTGCAGCTGACCTATGCTAAGTAGTTTGTTCCTCAACTCAGGAGCTAAATAAACATCCTCAATCACATATTTCAAGCCATTAAATACAACTCTAACATTCCCTTTGCCAATAACCATCATACTTGAATCATTCCCAAGTTTGACAGAGTGTTTGAAACTCATGTCCAAACTTGAAAATAATCTTTTATCCCCACACATATGGTTAGAGCACCCAGAATCTAAAAACCAAGCAGTACTTTTATTTGAAGCATTGGTTACCTCACAGGCCATCAGGAGCATCTCTTCATCCTCATTCGCTTCCGCATAGTTGGCCACATTCGTTTGTGTTGGACATTCATACTGAAAATGTCCAAGTTTGTGACACTTGTAACATTCTACAGTAGCTTTGTTGAAGCCAGTCCTTCCCCTTCCTCGTCCATATCCTCCTCGGCCCCGTCCTCTGAAACCTCTCCCTGAATTGCTGTTCTCACCTGCCACAGTCACTTTCAACACTTGCTCTTCCTTTACACCACCAGCTCTTCTATTGAACTTCTGCTCATGGACCAACAAGCTGCTTTGAAGTTCATCTACTGTCATTGTATCGAGATCATTGGACTCCTCAATAGAGCATGAAACATAGTCATACTTTTGAGGTAAAGATCTCAACACCTTCTCAACAATGTCAATTTGTGACATTGTCGCTCCACCATGCACCTGAAGCTTATTGACGATTGTCAATACCCTTGCAAAGTAATCATCCACCTTCTCATCTTCCTGCATTTGTAGATTTTCAAAATCTTTCTTCAAAGCCTGCCTATAAGCTCTCTTCACTCTGGTAGTTCCATGATATTTTTGTTTCATGGAATCCCAGATGCCTTTTGAGCTGGTCTTGTCAATGATTGTCTCCATGATGGTTCTGTGAATGGATTGGAACAGATAGCTCTTCACTATGAAGTCATCTTCCTTCATCTTCTCCACTCGCTGCTTTAGCTCCTCCTCTCTCTGCTTCTGGGAATCAGTCTGTTGTCGCTGACCTTGCACAATGGTTGAGAGCGTTATGGCTTGTTGAGCAACCTGAGTCTCAGTAGGAACTCCAGTTTCAATCAAGTGCCATAGCTTCCTGGATCGTATGAAATTCTCCATCAACATCGCCCAATGGTCATAGTGTCCATCGAAGACAGGTACAGCTAATAGTGCTGATCCCCCTTCCATCACAACCCTTCCTGCACCACTCACTGATGAAGACATTAGGTTTCTCTCGTGTTTTCTCTCGTTTGATTGGTGATCTCACAAATCAGGCCCCTTGGATTGGTGCTCTGATACCAATTTGTTCTAGCCATGTGAATAGAAAGGTTTAGAACACAATTGGAACTCAACTCAATGAATCTTTATTTGATAGAGTGGCTGACTTATAAAGCCAATTACACAACTGAAAAACGGAAAGCTAGCTCACAGCCATAACAGATTGCCATGAACCTAGGAGTCCTATTCTACTACAAACTTGACTAATTCAAAACAGCCTACAAACTAGGAATGCAAATAACCAGATAACAAACTCTTAGGTTTCTAACTCAATCTGGAAAGACCAAGTCAAGACTTTATTTAACTCAACAAATTATACCATCAATGGGGTCCAGTTATTAAAATCTTCTTACCCCCTTTCACTTCAATTCACTTCATCTTCTTCTTGAACTGTGGCTACAGCACATCGTTTGTGAAACCAAAACCCTACAACCCTAAAATCTCTCCCAAATCTTCTCCTCCTACTTCCTAAAATCTCTCCCAAATCCAACTCTTAACTTCACTTCATCTTCCTCTCTCCATCCCTATCGAAATTGGGTTCTCCCCAAATCCTAATTTTCAATTTCAAACAAAATCACCCAATTCTCGCCACCCATCTTCAATCTGACAACCATCTCAGAAGCGTAGCCTCTCCTTCATGAGCCTTAAACGTCATCTTCTTCATCACCATCGGAGGTTATTGAAGGTATGTCTTGGAATGCTTAGCAAGTTATGTTTCTTGATAATTGCTATAATTTGTTTGCGTTGTTTGCCTTGTCATCTATTATGAATTGTTAATGAGTAACATAGATATTGTATAATGGATGAATGATTAGATGATTGAGAACTTGTTGATTAGAGCTATTCAGAAGTTGTTTATAATTTTGATTATATGCTTGTTAGTAAGTATATATGGATATTGTATACTGAGTTTGCCGATGAAGTAGACAATATCTATGTTTGTGTTTGATATTGTATTTTGGATTTGCATACTGGATTTGCTACAATATCAGGTTTATGTAAAAACAATTGCAGAGCTATACCAATCTATTTATCAACTTTGCTCTTATAGTGATTCTCCACAATGTAGTGATAACTAATTTGATTACTATCATATGAAATTTATAATATTTCGTTCGTTTATTCCCAAAAAATACTTTACTCTCCTCCTATAATAAGTAGCTCATTGAAATATACTGGATTTGTTATAATATAAGTAGATATTGTATACTGGATTTGCTATAATTTGTTTGTGTTCGATGAAGCGTTTAATATCTATGTGATTAGAATTATTGAGACATGTTGTTTGCAAGGTCGGTGACTCATCTCAGTTGCAAATTAGGTTATATCCACCGTGTGTTTGATAAATTGTAAATTAGGTTATATTTTAATAAGCTCCCTTGAGCTTTTCCATATCAAATTATGTATTCGTTATATATTATTTATATTCTAATATCTATGTATACAATTTTCTATTAATTCAGCAAATAGGTGGGTAATCTAGGACCGTCGACTCGTTCTAGGCAACAACTGGTAAGTAGTTAGTGTTCGATGATTGAAATAATTCATTATTTATAATGCATTTAACATTGGACTGATTAATAAATGCAGGAAGATACCCATGAACCAGCCGGCACTAATGAGGGAGATCAGGGAGCTCGAACTTGCGTTGGAAGACCCCCAAGAACCACACACGAGTCAACTAGTAGTGGTGGTCACGGACGTGGTACCACACCTACAAATGTAAATTGTGATTATATATTTTAAACCATTGAATTTACACGTAATAATATTATAGCTAAAACATCAATTCTTCATGTATGTTTATAGGTTCCCTCATCTTCTGGAGTTGGAGTGTCTTCTTCCTCATCCGTTGCATGTGGAGGTCTAGGTCTGTTAGATCCTAACCTCTTGACCCTGCAGAGTCGCAACCGTTCACAGTTGGTTTGGAATGGTGTATCGAAGGAGTGTACATTCCGTAGGCACCCTTCACAGTTGCCGATGCACCCACGCACACACGAACTGTTGGCCGCAGTTGGGTAGTATGGAATTAGCTTGATGGGGAGTATCAAGCTTGATCGTGGCTTGCTTACCGCTCTTCTCGAGAGATGGTGACCGGAGACCCATACCTTTCATTTACCCGTAGGGAAAATGACGGTCACGCTACAAGATATTGCGATGATGTCGGGTCTACATGTGAATGGGATAGCCATGAACGGGAGTATGGGTTTTGATAAAGAACAATTAGTTCGAGAATATCTAGGTTGTCGTGGTTGGAGGAAGTGTTCAAAGACTCCTTAAACGATGATTCGAGTGAATACAAAGTTGAGTGCTACACCAGGGGTTATATAATGACAATATTTGGTGGTGTGATATTTCCAAACTCGAAGGGTGCTACGGTGTCGCTAATGTACCTACCATTGATCACGGATATTAGGAAAGCTAGCAAATACAGCTGGGGTAGTGCGGCATTAGCCGCGTTGTATATGAGTTTGTGTTTATGTGCATTTAATGCGGTTCAGATGACTGGACCAATGGTCATACTACAAGTCTAGAGTTGAGAGTGTCTACATCTTGGCCAACCCCGCATAATTCGGCAATCACAATTGTGGATGTCTGTTCCAGAGAATCAAGCAATGTTGACACCCATTGGGGTATATTGGACTAGGTCACACACGTGGAAGGATAACCTCATGGTGTGTTGACCTATTATAGTGATGAGTTTGTCAATTGGGTGCCTTAGAATGAAGAGAGGGTTCAAAGATTGCCGTCTGCATGTAGGGCGACCCCACAGTTATGGTTGACTAGATCATCGCTCGTCAATTTCGGGATTGTGGAGTTCTATTTCGTGGAACGATTACTTCGACAATTCGGACAACATCAACACATCCCAACAATTCGGCACCGCTGGTCAAGTTGTTTGTATTACTTACTTTCCTTATTTAGTTTGTAATATTTGTTCCAACTGTAGTAGTTTAATATTTTATTTGGTGGATGTCGCAGTTGGGACAGTGACTAGGTTATGGTTTGGTTGTGTTTGTGATCGTATTTCTTGTTTGTGTTTGTATTTGACTGGGTTATGGTGTTGGTTGTGTGGTGAAGGTCGTAGTTGATTGATAATTTGTTAATTGGGGGAGATTGATGAGTTGATAATTGCGTTAGAACTTGGAAGCATGGATTAGATTGATGATTTGATAATTGGGAGGAAGATGAATTCGATATGTGTGAGGAATTGATGCAGAAATTGTATTGTGAATTGGTGATAAAATTGTGTATACAAGGAAACAAAGACCATTTGTGTTCTTGTGGGAAAAATTACAACTGTGGTCATAGTTGCCAACTACGGCCTACATACACAGTGGGTCACAGTTACCAACTGCGACTATGAGTTGAATACATTTTCCAGAGAGTTGTTTACTCTCTGAAAAATTACTTCTCTCATAGTCGCAGTTGCCAACTGCGGCCTACATACACCCTCGTCGCAGTTACCAACTGCGACTGTGAATTGAATACATTTTCTGGAGAGTTGGTTACTCGCTAGAAAATTACTTCTCTTACATTCGTAGTTGGCAACTGTGGCCTAAATACACAGTGGGTTGCAGTTACCAACTGGGACTGTGAGTTGAATACATTTTCTAGAGAGTTGGTTACTCTATGGAAAAGTACTTCTCTCACAGTCACAGTTACCAACTGCTGCATACTTTATATTGGAATTGCAGTTGGTACTATGGCCTATGTTGAGAATAGTCATGAAGGAACTTTAGTACAGTTGTTTCCCTGTTTACACATTCGTAGCTCGATTCACATTCAGTTATCCATTCATTTCACATACACATGCGACATATCCAGTTATCCATTCATTTCACATCCAGTTATCCATTCATTAAAACATATAGTAAAAACATACCACAAACAATTCAATCAACTAGACATTGCAAAACCCAAAAATTTCAAAATACACAAGCTTTTTAGTTAAATTATCTAATACCCTATTTTGTTGGCATCATATCATCTCAGTACAAAAATTTTAGAATACACAAGCTTCTTAGTTAAATTATCTAATACCCTATTTTGTTGGCATCATATCATCTCAGTACAAAAATTTAGAATACACAAGCTTCTTAGTTAAATTATCTAATACTGATGTTCACTGATCGCTCATAGGTGGCACTGTACCAGATCTCGGGGATCGTCCACCACAACCTCGTGCTCCCCTACCTAAGGCACCTATTCCAGAAGCACCACTCGACACACCATGTTCAATTTGTATGAATAGTTATGACATAGTAATGAAACCAAATGTATAAAATTGATAAAAATGTTACAACTTACCTGTGAAGTACTTCCGGTACCAGATGGAATCTCAGTCCTACAACCGCGCCTATTGTGTCCTTTTTGAAGACATTTACTACAAATTAGTGTACTCCTGGAGCTTGCTCTGACATCCATGTCATTTCGAATGCGTGTAGTTCTTCGCTGCCCTTACCTACATCTTTTGAGTCATGACACCATATTGACGCCCTCCATCTGCAGCTGGTGACCACTTCTCAACCCGTTTTCCCATCAGCCAATCGGCAGCATCGAGTTGAACTTTTTCAATCTCTACCAATTGTTTGTCAAACTTTTTCGGCTAATTTTGACTAGCAACCACCTTTACCTTATTCATCAAAGCCTTGTTACCAAATTTGGTGTAGAAATTTGTAGCAAAATAGTGCATAAAATAACGATGATATGCATGTGGCTCATTTCAAGATCCATTTTCAAGCTCTATGCACGATAAGATTCCCTCATGTCGATCAAAAATAACACATAAGCCTTGGTGATCAGTGACAAAATATCTAATACAACTCCTAAATCAAGTCCAACTTTCTATACTCTCTCCATCCACCATTGCAAAAGCAAATGGAAATAACATGTTATTTGTGTCTGGTGCAACCGCAATCAACAAACAACTCTTGTATTTTTCATACAGATTGGTTCTATCTATACTAATAACAGGTCGGTAGGACTTGAAACCTTCAATCGAAGCCACAAATGCCCAAAAGACTCCTTTCAATGTTTGTTCGCCAGGACCTGAATGTAGCGCCCCAAATTTCTAATATGAGAGCTTAGAAAATAAGTGGTGAAATCCCAGCAATCCACTTCAATACAACAATAAACACTAACAACACCACTAAAATTTTTCTTCTTTATTACAACAATCATTACAATTACAGCGGAAGTCTAAACATCTCAACACACATTAATATTTTATTTACAACTCAATAATGATCTCAAATATTCTTTACAGTTTTACACCAATCACTAAATAATCCAATTATCTCAAACTGCCCACTCAAGCATCCAACCTCCAATCTAAGCAATAACCTGCAACATGTGAGGCTAGAGTTGAACCCTAACCCCAAAACTACGGGGTCAGCCATAAATGGTGTGAGTGGTAACAAATCAAACCAATAGCATAAATGAACTTAAAACATAATATCCAACAAATAATAATCAAACACTAAAGTATGAAGTACGACAAAAGAATAATGGGTGATACCAAAACCAAAAGCCAAGTGTGTAAAAACAGGAAATCCGAATGCATAAAAGTGATTCAAGAAAACATCATGACTACATGCTGACAACGATGACTACTAAGAGATGAAGATAGACTATGATAATTTGCCCATGCTTGATCATTCCGGAGATTGATCCCACATCACAGGTATTTTCCCTGGATAATTCAGGAGATCATCCCACATCTAAACATAGATTCCTTATCACAATAATACCCCAAAAGCGTCGCCTCGACTCCGATCATTCCGTAGTTCAATCCCACATCTCAAGATAATTACTTGGATAATTCAGGAGAAATACCTCGCATCACAGGTTAACTACCTGGATAATTCCGGAGATAAATCACACATCACAAGTTAACTACTTGGATAATTCAGGAGATTAAATCCTACATCAAAAGCCATACTGAGGTGCATAACTCAAGTTCTCATTCGTCATGACACTACTAATGCCTGTCCTTATTAGTTTGGGTTACTGAACAAATCTCCTAGAGTAGTGTACCCTACCGGACTAAAAATCTGAATAACTGAAAATTTGCCTCGATGGGCCTCAACAAATAACTGAACAAACACCGGTATACTAGGGTCACCTACCTCTAGAGACTCAAAAACAAATATCTGAACAAATTCCACTTAACAAGTGGCTCAACAAAATATCTCAAAATCATGTTCTTAACTGAACATCTCAAAAACAAATACTTAACTGAACATCTTAAAATCAAACACTAAACAAAATATCTCACAATCAAATACAAAGATCCTTCAGGACCAGTCGACTGCATAAAGGACCAGTCGACTGTCCAGAGGACATATCCCAACATTTTACAAAAAATAATCTAAGGCATGACCAGTCGACTTGACAAGTCATCAGTCGACTGCCCCGAGACAAATTCAAATAGTCCTCATCAAAATAATCTAAGTATTTGAGTCGACTGAAAGGTCATAGGTCGACTGTCCCGAAAGGACTGAATAACATCACAAACAGAGGATCAGTCGACTGACCTCAGTCTAGGTCGACTGTCCCGAACAAAACTCAAAGACTAAAAATACACAGTAGGCTCGTACCAGTCGACTGCTTCGCAGTCCAGTCGACTGTCGGCTACAGACTTATAAAAAGTATAGGTCTGAACACAAATCAAACGGGAGTATTCTAAAGATTCATCGATCATAAAATTTATTTATATCCAGGCAAATAAACAATTCTCAATAATCTCCATCATGGTTACATTACTCAATCAATCAATTTCTCCAATCTCATATTCTCATGATCTCAATTCTTAATTCTCCCATTAGGGTTTTTCTCAACAAGATGTCTTCCATAACTTAATCCAAATCTGATTTACCACCATAAGGTCCAGGTGTTTACTATCTAATCACAACAAAATCAATTCTTAATATGTCTCCCAACCATACGATCTCATAGATCAACATTTCCTCAACAAATCTTAATATTTTCTCGTACATGGTTCAAATATCAACAAGAGTTCTCATCCTCCATAACAAATAAAAGATCCATACCATACATTCAATGGGACTAACAAAATAATGGCATAATGATCACAAACAAGCATAACAAGATCTTACGTCATTCATCAATCAAGACAAACAAAACAAGCAGAGCAAAACAAAACAACAAAACAAACCACTCACCTTTGATTCGATGAAAATCCGCCAAAAGCTTTCTCCTTGCTAGATCCACGAATCCTCCTTTGTTCTTCAAAATAATCTCAAAATTCTGTGAGTTCTCAATGACGGCTGGGAAAAGGATTTCCCTTATATATGCCGGATAGAATATTAGGGTTATATTCCCTCTTTTGCAAAATACTCCTTTCCAAAATACATCTTGCATATATAATTCTATTCTTGAAATTTAAATCAAATATCATTTAAGTTAGGATCTAATAGAAAATATATTTCCAAACTTCAACAAATACTGATCGGAATGTCCAGCAAATGCATTTTTGCGTTTTAAACCCTCAAAATGTCAATTTTGCAAATAAGTCCTTCTTTTCTCAAAAATTGCAAATAGGCATAATTAATTTCAGAAAAATCTGGAAAAATATTAAATAATTTTCAAATAATAAATAATGATTTTTCATAAGGAAAACTAAATTTTTCAAACTTCTCAAAAGTCATTTGCACGTGTTTTGCACGTGTACACAAGATAAATCTTTTAGAAAATATTTTTCAAATACTCAAAATCATTTAAAGTTCATTTTCAAATAATTAAAATAATATTTGAAAATACGGGGTTCTACACTGAACGAATGTTATCCCAATGTACGTAAGCACCAGGATTGGAGGCTTGAATTGCTAATAAAAGAGCAGATAACTTCGTATATGATTCATCGAACCCTTCAAACAACTTCTTAATAACTATCTGTTTTGCAATCGAAGCTTTCTTGTAAGAAATCTTATAATTAACTTGTAACAAGACGATCTCAATAATGGCCCTCAACATAGTTCCTAACTGTGCTTTAACAATATTCAAAATTATACTAGAAACTAGCTTCGAATCAATTTTAGTGTGGTCTTGAGTTAAGGTCGGATTAGTACATGTATGCGCCCCTCCCAACTTCTTCACAATGAAGTATATTTTTTTCTATTGGAACAATTGCACGTAGTCGCCATGGACAAGTCATGTACGGGGGAATTTGTATATATCAGATTTGTGAACAAATTTTCTTGTCGAGTCAACAATCTTTCATGTGGTTCAGGACTCGAATGGGTACCTGTTTCATTAGTCGAGACTTCACGTATTGGACTTGACATATGATTAACAAGTGGCAGACTATTAGGTGATTTTTTCAACATATAACTCCAATTTCCAACTAGAATTCGGATCAATTGTTCTTGCAATCATGGAAGAAAGAGTCATCATCGGCTACAAGCACTACCATAAAATATTGGGAGTTTACATTTCCAAGTGCTTATCGAGTTCGAATTTTAACATTCCATTCACCTCTATCACAGTTAGTAATTGCATACACATTTTCTACTAGTTCATGTTTTGTAATATTATGAGGAGCCCAAACTACTACCGGTTCGACATCACTATAACAAGCTCCTAATTTTGGGTCTCGAAATAATTCTCCCCCATAATATAACCAAATAGGAATTTTGTTATCCATACCTATACGTATATGGATGAATGTGGGTGGCAAGATTTGAAGAATTTGGTGACGAATAAGGAAATTAGGGTTTGGGAATTTGGGGATTGAAGGTTGATGAGGAGATAAAGATGAGGTGAAGTTGATTCTATAACTCGGGACAGATTTTACGGAGTGGGATGGGCTAGATTAGGGTTATAGGAAATTTGGGTTTTGGACTTGGGTTAATTACGCATACAACAAATTTCAAGAAGAAGATGAAGTGAAGTGAAGTGAAGTGAAGGGGGGAAAGAAAATTTTAAGAACTGGACCCTATTGATGGTATAACTGAGACAGCAGTTGCGAACTGCGGCCTCAGTGTTATCGAGGCTGCAATACCAAACTGCGGCCTCAATGAAATATCTTTTGATACTTGGACTTGAGAAATTACAAACCAAGTATTGGGAGTCTATTATGGTATGCACTTAGGCCGCAGTTCACAACTGCGGCTTTGAAGTCAAAGAAGCCGCAGTTCGGTACTACGGCTTTTGGGGACAGACTTATCTTCGAAATTAGTTTCGAAACAGATCTATTTTGAAAATTAGATTAAAATACAGACCCATTTCAGAAAAAAAATCCAGATGTTGCGCGTATTGTATTGACTCATATTCGTGTTGGATTGTCCGCGCTTCTTAGTGGTCAATACCCTATTAAATAGTTGAAGTTACAGCATTCACTAATGTGATAACTGCACATGTCAACCAGTATCTGATTTTGAAACCCTACCAATTTGAAAGCAACAAAGGTGATTGCTTTGTTACTTTTGAATCAAAATTATAGGTGAGATACTGGAGCTTTCCTCCTCCAGTTTGCATTGATAAAGCACTTGTGTTCTAAAACTTTATTCTCTACTCTTTCATCGATCCTCCATCAAATGGATTCTGATTTTAGCCCACATATACACCCCACCCTTTGCTTCTTGCTTTTAAACATCAATCACACCTTTCCTTTTCGCAGTATTCTGATTCCAAGCTAAATAGGGGTGTGTACAAATTTGCGTGGCTTCGTGTCTAGCCAGTGCTGAACAAAATTCCATGTAACACTACTATCTTTAACTAGTTGTAGTGGAGATTAAGGTTTAACATATAGGTGAATATCTTGTTGAGGTTGTGGCGTGAATTATAGCTAGTTAAATCACTTTGGATCTAAGATTCCACAATTGTTTCCCCTTACAAGTCACATTAGATTAAAACTAATTCACCAAATATGCTTTTGGGTTAGAGAGACAAAAAGTGATATACGTTAGTCGCTGCATCTATAGGCCCTCATGGTTGGTTGATCACTATAAACAAAGAGACTTACTGGCAATTACTTCAGTGAATTGAAGAAACACCTTTTGAGGCTGCCCATTTTAAAGATATTATTATCATGTTCAGGATACTTCTTCAGCATGACTCTTCCTATTTCAGTATAGTAATTTCATATTGTTTAACATTATAGATTCATTTCTAACAACTAGGCCTAGTTTGGTTCTTTTCCTTGAACAAACCACATAATTTACTATGGCGCAATTCTCTTTTTCTTTTCCCTGGATTCAAATAGAGAGAAGGGACTAACTTTAGTCTGCCCACGTTCTTTTTTAAACTATCACTGTGTATGAAGTATATATATGTCGCATTGTATCTATGTCGGCATAACATCAGTGAAATCGTGTATTCCACATCTAGAGCAGCTGTGGTGGCTGCAACTATCAAATGTGGTCCTAACCCATATTAATTGGTTGATTTCAAGGCAAGTTGTGTATCATACTGGTCATCACTGTTTAACTTTCTGAAGGTAGGTGACAAGCAAAACACACCCACTATGTCACTGGCCTTTCACGCAAGTTGCATATAGAAAGGAAAGCATACCACTTTTGCTTGCTTGCTTGCTTGCTTTCTAATCAATTATTATTATTGTCAGTATTATTATTATTAGGTTTTGTTGCTGCATATTTTGATGTGGGAGTAAACAGATAGTAAGTTAATAATTGATGGAAACTACTAAAAATCTGACCTTTGACCTTGGTTGTTAAAAGCGGTTAGAGCTGCTGAGATTGAATCTGGATCGTTGATTGACCACCGTGATCTGAATCCGACGGTTGCTGATGCGGCCGATGGACCTGCAAAAAGCCTAAAACACCGGGGGTGGCCCCGGCGACAACCCTCCGATGCTTAAGTTAGAACCAGAAAGAGAAAGAGATTATGAGAGAGAAAACTTGCGAATTGTTGATTACTTTCTAACTATAGAGGGGAAAGGGTATTTATAGGCCTGAGAGATATATCAAGAGATTGATATGTGTCAGTTGGATCAATTTGAACTCCTTAGCTCCTTTACGTCTCTCCCCTCAAGAGATAAGTTCTCTTGTTAGGGGATAAGAGATTTGACTCCTAGTCTGCATGGGCTGGGTGGCTCTCCTGGTGGGCATAGTCTGCCACTTTTTATGGACTTGAAAGAAGTCCATGGCATGGAGAAAGCACGAACCTGTTAAGGAAGTCCGTTATAATAAATCTGTCTCTAGAAGCTTTGAGATTAGTGCAGGAATCGCACGGCCCTGATTTGCTGCAATTTTTACCATCATCATAAGCCCCTCACTCCCGGAAGGCAATTTTCATGGATTTCGGGGAGTAGTATCTTACTTTTCGACTCTAAAGTATAATTTTAACAGTCAGGGTGTTCGGAGATACCTGGAACTGATCTGAGGCTTCTGAAGGCAATGAATATTTTCCTAGATTTTTCCATATTTCTTTAGATTTTTTCGAATTTTTTGGAATTTTCTATAACTTTTTCCAATTTTAAAATCACCTTTTCAATTTTTTAATTAATAAATCCAATTTTAATTATTTTTTGGAAATTTTTAATGAATTTTCCAAATTTAAATATTTATTTTTTATTTTTTAATTAATTTTCGAATTTTAAATGGTTTTTTGGGATTTTTGTGAATTATCAGACCTTGGCGCGAATTTTGACGTGATCTGAGGCGTTGATCAAGGAGATCTCGCGCGCTGAAGGAGATCTGACCGTGGAGAAGATTTTCATAAATATTCAGATCTGAGCACGATCTTTGGCGCGATCAGAAGCGTTGATCAAATGCTAACTCGCCCGCTGATGCGATCGAGTGGCTGAGATCTGATCGCTTGTGATCTGTGGCAGCGTGGCACTATCTGGAGCGCTCATCAAGAAGAGCTCGCCCGCTGAGTGAGGTCAAGTGGTGGAGAAGCGAGGATCTTCTGGGAGGGGACATTGCGGCATCAGGGATGTCCATCTCACTCTAGCTCGTCCGCTGAGTGGGATCAGACGGCTGAGGAGAGAGCGGAGCGTTGGGTACGAAGGCAGAGCGATGTGGCCCAATCTCGTACGTCCATCATACGCAAGCTCGAACCTCTGAGCGATCGGACGGCTGACGAGCAACGCGAGCGAACCCGTAGCTCGACCAACCATTTCGTCGAGCTATGACCAACCTCTTCTATTTTTGAGGACTTCATCGTGCTACGGAGATATAGAGCATTTGTCAAGCTATGATGAGGGGTTGTCGTCGAGCTATTTTGGTCGAGCCACGAACTGAGCTTGTCGAGCTGTGGCCTTCGATTTCTTATTGTGCTATTGGTGGCATAGCTGAGCTATGGGGGATGCTCCATAGTCAAGCTATGAGGACAAGTCTTCAATCGAGCTACGGTCAAGCTATGGAGTTAGGAAATCTCTTGGTTGAGAGCTCTGTTTCTTTGGATGAAGCTCTGTTTTTCGTTCAAGCTACAACTTCGCTTTCCGTCGAGCTACCACACCCTCGTCGACCAATGGGAACGTCGAGCTACCCCCTCTTGGTCAAGCTATATGAAGACTTCGTCGAGCTGTGGGTAGGTTGTTGGTCGAGCTTCGTGCCATTTCCTCTTCCTCGAACTATGGGCAGCTTGACGGTCGAGCTATGAGCGATTTCCTTCATCGAGCTATGAAAGCTCTCCTATCGTCGAGCTTTGGACTTAGCTTTTCTTGAGGGTTTTGCTGAATCTCAGTGAAGGTGGCTGTGTCGATGTCAAGCCGTAGCTCCTTCTCGATGGAGGAGTTGTTGGAGGCTTCACAGTCGTGGGGGCTCGAGTGAAGGAGATTTGGTGGAGCTGTGGGAGCCTCGTAGTCGTCGAGCCATGGAGACGATGCGGAGGTTTTGGCAGGATTTTGGAAAGGTTTCAAGAAGAAGAAGAAGTTGAGTTGGAGGAGGGTTGCGGGTTTAGGTTTGGATCCATACCCACAACCCGTTATCATAACTCTTGGGTTTTGGTTTGCGAATTTGAAACCGACCCGAGCCTGGTTCTTCTTTTCCTCTTCTATTGAACCCGCAAGTATTTTTTGGCAAATTTTTTGAAGTTTTTTGGACTTGGATTTGCATATAATTATATATATATATATATATATATATATATATATAATTATTTATATGTGTTTACCAAGATTTTTACTTCATGATCTTCGATTGGTGGATCTTGTACATATATAGCTACCCTAGAAAAACTGTTACAGACTTGATGTTTAATCCCAGCAAGTTGCTGAGGCAACTCCGGGACAGAGTTGGACGTTGAACTTGCTGTTTGCACCCAACAAGATTGTAGAGGCAATTCTCTGACGGAATTGGACATAGAAACTTTCATTTGATCCCGGCGAGTTTAGAGACAACTCTGAGATAGAGTTAATGTAGAAACTTCCGTTTGGTCCCGACAAGTTTAAAGGCAACTCTAAGGTAGAGTTGATGTAGAAACTACCATTTGATCCCGGTGAGTTTGGAAAGGTAACTCGTAAAAGGAGTTGATTCAGAAACTACCGTTTGACCCTGGCGAGTGGAGAGGCACCCCGTAGTGCAGCTGAGCTCGAACTTGCTGTTTGGTCCCAACAAATTTGTTGAGGCGATTCTAGGAGTGAGTTGAACGTTCAAGCTTACCATTTTTGCCCTGCAAGTTTATAGAGACAACTCTTTGACTGAGTTGACGTAGAGCTTGCTATTTGATCCCAGCAAGTTTGGAGAGAACTCTATAACGAAGTTGAATATTGAGCTTGCAATTTGATCCCGACAAGTTTATAGAGAATTTTGTGATGGAGTTGGATGTTGAACTTTCTATTTGTGCCTAGCAAGTTTGTGGAGTGGCAACTCTTTGATTGAGTTGATTTAGAGCTTGTTGTTTGATCCCAGCAAGTTTGTGGTGACAACTCTAAGATAGAGTTGATGTAGAAACTGCCGTTTGATCCCGACAAGTTTAAAGGAAACTCTGAGATAGAGTTGAGGTAGAAACTTCCATTTGATCCCGACAAGTTTGGAGAAAACTCTGAGATAGAGTTGATGTAGAGACTGTCGTTTGATCCCAGCGAGTTTAGAGAGAACTCTGAAATAGAGTTGATGTTGATGCTGCCGTTTTGGTCGTTGGACATTTGAGCTTGCCGTTTGCGCCCGGCAAGTTTTAGAGACAAATTGAAGACAGGGCTAGAACTTGTTGTTTGCGCTAAGCAGGTTTGAAAAGATAATTTAGGCTGGCGTTGGATGTCGAGCCTATTGCATGAAGATGATGGGTTGTTGGAAAGACTCGAGCAAGCAGCGGGGCGTTGTTCTCATTGTTTGGAGCCAACAAGTTGTTTGATGGAGCTCGTGAGAAAAGCAAGGCGTTGAACTCATTGTTTGGAACTAACAAGTTCTGTGGTGGAGCTTGAGCGAAGACCAAGACGTTGAACTCGTTATTTGGAACCAACGAGTTGTAGATAGGGCTCGTGCTAAGTGCAGAGCGTTGAACTCGTTGTTTGAAGTCAATGAGTTTTTGATGGAGCTTAAATGGTGAGTAGAGCATTGGACTCGTTGTTTGGATCCAACGAGCTATTTGGTAGAGCTTGAGCAAAGACCAAGGTATTGAACTCGTTGTTTGGAGTCAACGAGTTGTTGATGAAGCTCAAGTGGTGAGCGGAGCATTGAACTCATTGTTTGGTGCCAATGAGTTGTTGATGGGGCTCAAGTAGTGAGTGGAGAGTTGAACTCGTTGTTTGGGACCAACGAGTTATTGATGGAGCATAAGCAAAGACCCAGGCGTTGAACTCGTTGTTTGGAGCCAATGAGTTATTGATGGAGCTCATGCGGAGAGCAGAGCATTGAACTCATTGTTGGGAGTCAATGAGCTATTTGGTGGAGCATGAGTGAAGACCAAGATGTTGAACTCGTCGTTACGAGTTATTGATGGAGCTCAAGCGGTGAGTAGAACATTGAACTCATTGTTTGGAACCAATGAGTTGTTGATGAAGCTCAAGCGGTGAACATAACGTTGAACTCGTTGTTTGGAGTCAACGAGCTATTTATGGAGACTGAGCAAAGATCAGGGCGTTGAACTCATTGTTTGGAGTCAACGAGTTTTTGATGGAGCATGTGCGGAGAGCAGAGCATTGAACTCATTGTTTGGGACCAACGAGTTGTCGATGGAGCTCAAGCGGTGAGTGGAGCGTTGAACTCATTGTTTGGAGCCAACGAGTTATTCATGGATCCTGAGCGAAAATCAGGGTGTTAAACCCATTACTCGATGTTGACGAGTTATTGGCCGGAGGAACTCAAGTGGCGTGCATAGCGAAGAACTCATTTTTAGAGCAAATGAGTTATGGATATTCTGAATCTTCTTAATGATGAAGTGAAGTCACTTGTGTTTATTCACCGTTGAGGTGATTCAATTCTTCTCTTTACTGACAAATAGTTGCGTACATCGAATGAGGTCCTCGGGACATTAAGCTTGCTCTCCTTCCTGATACGCTGTACTTGACAGAGTTAAGACTCTCCCGTTCGCACGGCGCTTTAAGCAAGACAGAATTGGATCTTGCTCAGGTGAAGGTGGTCAGATAAACCTGGAGCTTGCCTGCCTAAGGAAGACTTGTCTTGACTTTCATCATCAAGAGTTGAGGCGGTCCTATGGAGTTGTTAGCTGGTAGGAGGCCGGTGAAGAGGTTTGTTTCTCTTAGGTAGAGCATCTCTCCAGTGTGTAGCTAGAAGAGAAACTTACATGACAGTTTATTGTACAGTGTTCGCAGGACATTTGGTAGCGATTCCTAGACTCAATGTAATTCTGTGCTTGTAATGAGACTGTAGTTTGTGAAATAAGAAGTCTTCTATGTGCCGGTGTCTTGTCCTGTGATTCATCGTCTTGGAGGTTGGCTAGTCGTATGAGCTACTCTTGGAGATAGTTGAACTCTGGACTTGCCGCTTTGTATTTGTAAATATCTATAGTGTTAATGGATCTGAACATATGGGTTTGTGATAGTTCTTTGATTCTTGATGAAATCTCTCCACATGCTTAATCCGTGTTGTGCACCTTGTTTTCGATATTGATGTGCCACTAACTGGGCTCTTTGTATCTAAATAATAGGGCTTCAAGACTGTTGTGTATAGCTAACGAACCGTCGACAGTGTATGACGGAGTTTAGAACTTCTCCGTCTTGAACTCAAATAGTTGTAAGGGCAACTCTGAAGGAGAGTTATTTTCCAAACTTGCTGTATGGGTCCTCTGAAAA
>CM030358.1:177356366-177369895 GCA_017893485.1 Hemerocallis citrina | reverse complement strand
ATTTTAAGAGTCACATCAAGTGGACAGTTGAACTCTAATTGTTGCTTTTTACAAGTGTTGCTGGAGTAACTACGATCCACGATTTTGGACCTCTTAATCTGTCTTCAAGGAATTTTAACTAGTTTCACTAACAGATCGAATGGCGAGTTAAACTCTAAACGTGTGTAATTGTAGGTTGCGAGAGTAACTCCGAGCCATGGGGTATGGATCCCGAACTTATTAGTTTGAGTATTAACATGTTGTAGGAGCAGATCGAATGGCGAAGTGCACTCTGAACTTGCTTCTTTGCAAATTGCTGGAGTCTCTTTCGAGCTATGGGTATGGACTCTGAACCGGTCGTGGAGGCGTTAACGGATTGCAGGAGCAGATCGAATGGCGAAGCGCACTCTAAACTTGCTTCTTTGCAAATTGCTAGAGTATCCATGGGTATGGACTCCGAATCTATCTTATGGAAAGCTTGTAACGAGTGTTTAACGCAGCTCTAGGTGTAAGTTGGGCGTTTAGCTCGTTGTTTGCTTTAATGAATTAACAGATTGCTGGAGCAGATCGAATGACGAAGCGCACTCTGAACTTGCTTCATTGCAAATTGCCAGAGTAACTTCGAACCATGGGTATGGACTCTAAACCCGTCTTGTAAGAAGCTTTTAACGAGTTTTTGATACCGTTTTTGTGTATAAGTTTGGCACTCAACTCATTGTATGCATCTGTAGAGTTGTACAAGAATTTTACAAAAATTCATGCTACATTTTATTAAAAAATAAAACTAAGTGGCTGCTCTAGTGGCTGGCTGTTAATACAAAGTGAGAAAATTTGCTACTACTATTAAGAGAGGACATTTGAGATGCCCTCGTTCACCTTCACAAGGTGTTCCACCTTCCAAGTTCTGCTGATATCTCCTTGCCCCCCGGGTCTTCAAGTTGATGAGCCGTTGGGCGAACAACTTGGTAGACATTGCCTGGACTTGCCTGTTTTTGAGGAAACACCCCATTGGTTTTCATAGAGAAAGAGAAATCTTCTGATGCACCAATGTGTTTAGGCAAGATTATTTGTTTTCTTTGAATGAGCGGAGTGGCTTCGGGCGTGGGATTCTGGTTTATTACTGTGATATGATGAGAACTAGTTTGGACCTGGTGAGAGATGATGTGGCATGTTTGGAAGTTCTTGATAGAGTTGTTTATGGCAGTGGCTTCAAGCTCGTTTACAGTTTTGAATTATCGTGACTGCTTTTTGCGGTAGCTCTGTGGCGTCGAGGGGGAGAACCGAGCCCCCCATTGTAGCGGTGTAGCATGCTCATGCTGCCTGTTAGCTTCCTACAACTTGGCTTACGCCAGATACTGTTGGGAACTTCATTTTCATGTGGAAGGCGGAGGCAACTGCATGGAAGGCTACTAGGCAGGGACGACCGAATATGGCATCGTATGCCGCTTTGACACCGACTACCATAAAGTCCAATGCTTCCGTTCGAATAGCGGGGGCTTTCCCTGCTGTCACATCTAGTGTGACAACTCATTCTACTTTAATGGGGACACCAGAGAATCCGTGGAGTGTGTAACTGTCTGGCTTGAGTCGGTCTCGGGAGAGCTTGAGAGCCTCAAATGTGGCCAGGAAGAGGATGTTTACTGAGCTTCCATTGTCCACCAGGATGCAGCATACCTCATGATTAACCATGCAAAGGTTTATGACCAATGCGTCGCAATGAGGTATTCAGACACCTTCTAAGTCCTTGTCGGAGAAAGATATCGGGATCCCGGTGCTTTTGGCTAGCAGAATGTTATCTATGGAGTTGACTTCTCTGACGAAAGCTTTGTATGAGGAGTTGGATTCTCCCCCATCGGGCCTCCGTGAATGGAGTGGAGGACAACCATGTGTTCAAAGTCTTGCGATTCGTATATCCTCTCTTGACGCTTATTAGCCCCCGGGGCAGAGGGATTTCGGTGTCGTTCTCTTTCTGAACGAAGTTGGAAAGATTTCCCTTGGGAACCAGGGCTTCCAGTTCTTCTTTGAGGGCCCAACAGTTGTCAGTAGTGTGTCCATGATCTCTGTGAAATACGCACCACTTATTTTTGTCTCTTCTCCTGCTAGACGTTGACATCTTGAGGGAGGATGGATTATTCTGTCATTCTCAACTTCCATGAGGATGGCTGATACGCTTGCATTGAGAGGAGTAAACTTGTCGAAGCATAGCCCTAGAGTTGGACGACGTTGACTTGCGCCATTTTTCTGAAACTTCCTGGATTCTTCCTCGCATGTATTCTTCCGTTTTCTCCCGGAAGATAAATCATTCTTGCCTTGAGGATAGAGAGCTTCCTCAACCCTGATATATTTGTCACTCCTTTTCAGGAGCTCAGTGAAACTTTTGGGCGGCTTTTTTAAGAGGAGGCTTTCAGGTCTTTGTTAGTGACGTTGTGGCGGAAAGCTGCAGCTGCCACTGAAGTGTTCAAGGAAAAAATTGACCTTGCTTCAGTTGTAAAGCATTTGACAAAGTCTTTCAGTAGTTCTTCATCTCTTTGCATCAGTTTTAACAGGGAGACACTTGTTTTTTCAGCTTTGCAGCTAGTAACGAAGTGCTCAATGAAAAGTTTCTCGAGCTGATCAAAAGAGAATATTGATTATGGAGTCAGGCGCAAATACCATTTCCTTGTTGATCCTTTTAGTGTTGCAGAAATTGTTCGGCACATGAGCGCATCGGTGACGTTATAGACTATCATGAGTATTTTTAAGCTCTCGATATGGTCAGTTAGGTCTGATTCCCCATTGTAGGATTTGAATTGAGGAGCCTTGAAGCCCCTTGGGATGGGTGCATCGAGAATGGCTCTGCGAAACAGAGGACGACTAGGGTGGTAGGCCCTGCTAGAGTGGTTTCTCTCATTCTTCATCTGTTCTAGACGATTCTCTACCTCTTGGATACAGCGAAGGATTTGGTCGTCCTTCCTCTGGGACCCAGTTGAGTCCTTCGTTGGGGGGCTTGCCCAGATCTTGGCTTCCTTGGATAGCATGGAGAATGTCGAGCTTGAACTTAGCCAATTTGGCCCTAGTGACTGGGGTATTTTTTCCTTTGTTCTGCACAAGAAGCTTTCGACCCTCATGAATCGGGATCTTTATTGTGGTGTGCCCCCTGTGAGAGGATGATTTTCTTGATCTCTGTCTAGGAAAGGTTATTCTCTGGTTTGTTTGATGTCCTGACCGGGAGGCCTCAGATCAGGCGCGCCTCTCATCTAATTTGGATTCATAGGTCGGTTCCTTGTTGCCTGGCATTGATGATCTGGCGGAGATCTCTAGACCTCTGGGGCCTTGCGTGGCCATTGAATCAGTTGAAGCATTATGGACTGAGATGCGGTCGTGCTGAGGATGTTGTTCATGATGGTTTTGTCGGGAGCCCCCCGGTGCCTCTCCGTTGAAAGGAGCGTAACTG
Organism: Hemerocallis citrina; assembly: GCA_017893485.1. Taxonomy (NCBI): domain Eukaryota; kingdom Viridiplantae; phylum Streptophyta; class Magnoliopsida; order Asparagales; family Asphodelaceae; genus Hemerocallis; species Hemerocallis citrina. Next base: position 177,366,483 of record CM030358.1, on the reverse strand, counting down.
GCTGCTTGGGTGACTGTTGAGGAGGAATCAGATCTTCCATAGGAGGAGCTGGTTGATGAAGAGAGTTGGTGCGACGGCTTGAGGCTGCACCTCTGCCTCTTAGTCTTGGTGGCATGGCGGTAAGTCCGACTTTTGTAGTTTTCCACAGACAGCGCTAACTTGTTGCCGCTTATTTTGGTGTGGGAGCAAACAGATATTGAGTTAATAATTGATGGAAACTACTAAAAATCTGACCTTTGACCGTAGCCGTTAAAAGCGGTTAGAGCTCCTAGGATTGAATCTGGATCGTTGATTGACCACCGTGATCTGAATCCGACGGTTGCTGATGCGGCCGATGGACCTGCAAAAGGCCTGAAACGCAGGGGTGGCCCCGGCAACAGACTCTCCGACGCTCAAGTCAGATACTGAAAGAGAAAAAGAGTATGGGAGAGAAAACTGGCGAATTCTTAATTACCTTCTGACTGTAGAGGGGGAGGGGTATTTATAGGCCTGAGAGACATATCAAGAGATTGATTTGTGTCCGTTGGATCGATTTGAATTCCTTATCTGCTTTATGTCTCTCCCCCTCAAGAGATAATTTTTTTTGTTAGGGGATAAGAGATTTGACGCATAGCCTGCATGAGCTGGGTGTCTCTCCTAGTGGGCCTAGTATGTCACTTTTTATTGGCTTGAAAGAAGCCCATGTCATGGAGAAGGCCCGAACCTGTTAAGGAGGTCCGTTATGATTAATCTTCCTGTAGAAGCTTTGAGATTAGCGCAGCAATCGCACGGCCCTGATTTGCTGCGATTTTTACCATCATCAAATTTGTATTCAAACATATGGACAGGTTTGATTGCGACCACATTATATTCACATCTCAGTCATTCTTTTCCTTTCACAAATTCTGATTCTGGACACTTTGGAATGAAATTTTAATTTTGAAATAGTGCATGACATGGTTGGCTTGACTAGAAAAGGTAGACAGAAGTGTGAATTTATTAAGAATTTTCCTGAATTTTGTGGTTATACAATACTTTGGAACTAATCTTTTCAAACTTTTTTTTTTCTTCTTGCGTAGAACTGTAGAAAGGTGACAGAAGAAATTCTTCATTGTTACTGCATACTAAGTTTTTTTCTCGTAAGCTCTCATTAATCTGTTACGTTCTTAGCTCGAAAAAAAAAAAAAAACAAAAAACAAAAAAAAAACAAAAAAAAAAAAAACAGTATGTACAAACTAAGCTAATTTATTGTGGGAGAATGATGGGCTGGGGGGAGGGGGGGGGGGGGGCCTCAAAAAATTGCCAGAAACTCCCCCAGTGCATTATAAATTTTTGTAGCAAGACCTAACCCTCAAAAAATTGTCAGAAACTCCCCCAGTGCATGATAAATTTTTTTAAGAAGACCTATTTTAAGATTTTTTGAAACCCCAAATTAAAAAAAATTTAAAAGCTAAGTCCCTAATTCTTTTCCCTATGTTTCCAATTTAGAAAATATCTTTTTTATTTACTAACTTAACCTCCGAATTTTTTTTATATGCCACTTTTTGAAACTATTTGCAGAAAGATAACAGTTGTAAAAGTATTTTGCGCTCGTAGACTCAATAACTAAACTCGTCGTTAGGTCAACAACTAAACTCGCCGTTCCCAACGGTGAGTTTAGTTGTTTCATGCTCGCCGTTAGGACACGGCGAGTTTAGTGCTATTTTTTGAGAAACTCGCAGTTCCCAACAACGAGAACATTTACTAGACTCGTTGTTGGGAACAACGAGTTTAGTTCAAAATTTTCAATAAAGACTCTCCGTTCCTAACGGCGATGAAATTATACTATACTCGTTGTTGGAAAGAGCGAGGAAGTAGGAAATTTTACAGAAAGTAAAACATTTTGTTGGACTTGGTGAATTTTCAAAAAAAACTTCATAGAATTTTTTTTTAATCTAATCTCGTCGTTCATAACAGCGAGTCTAATGTAAATATCATCGCCGTTGGAAACGGCAAGTATTCATTGAAAATTTTGAATTAAACTTGTCGTTCCCAACAGTGATTCAAGTATAAATGTCCTCACAGTTGAGAATGGTGAGTCTTCATTGAAATTTTTGAACTAAACTCGCCATTGAGAACAGTGAGTTTCTTAAAAAAATAAATAAATAAATAAATAAATACATTCGTCATGTTCCAACGGCGAGTATGAAACAACTAAACTCGCCGTTGGAAACAGCGAGTTTAGTTCTTGAGTTCACGAGTGCAAATACTTTGGTAACTGTCCTCTTTCTGCAAATAGTTTCGAATAGTTGCATATATAAAAAATTCTCTTAACCTCCAATATTTAAAGTATTATCATAAGAACTAGATTTCAATATTTTTAAATTGAATAAAAGTAAAAGAAACCTTAAGGTTTACTCTTTACTCGCTCATCCATCCATCTCTACCCTCTCGTTTAGACAATTACACTTTGTTCATTCACCCACTCTTTTAGAGTTGTAGTCTATAGTTGATTGTAATCTTTTGAATCTAGTTGTTGAAATATAATTCATATATCTTAATTTATAGAATATGAGTTTTGTTGTTAGTTTTTGTTATTCTGATTCAATAAATTAAATATTTTTTCAGTTTTTTTTATAAATTTATTATTTACAGGCGATAATTTTGTCGATATAAAAAAATAAATGGGACTCCCATTTTAAAGTATCTGACTCCGTCACCGAGTTTGGTTAGGAAAATGATGATAGTAACTGCATTATTATTATTATTATTATTATTATTATTTTGAAGGAAAGGTGAGGTATGGCCACTCTGTTTCATTAATAAGAGGTTCATAAAACAAACTCAAAGTACTAAGCCAAGTACAAAGTCCTACAAAATAATTAAAGTACATAGCTCCAACCCGAGCATAGGGGTAAGATAAAAGGAGAAAGGGCAAAACATACAAGCATCTAAAAAAAATACATCATATTCCTTCAACAAACCCTGCGGTGGTGGGGATCTGTCAACAATAGAAGGACGAGCTGCCAGTCAGTCGATCGTCGGGCCTATCTCGGCTACATCATCATCATACTCCTCCAGCTGGAAGATACTCGCGATCCTCCCTCTAGAACCTGTTGCAGCAATATTAGCCCAAAAGGAAATAAGGTGCATAATGTGAGTCAAATTACCAGAAATACTATTACTAGTTTCATGGAAATAAAAATTGTTCCTGTCTAGCCAAAGAACACAGGTCGTGGTGGCGATATCGATATACCAAGCTTCTCTCATAGTTCATCTCTCTGTAGCGAACTTTGGCCCTACCCACAGATCCTCGTACACACTAGGGAACTGAATCGTTCCCAGGGCGCTGAGTACCTCAACGAAAACCACTTTGCTCCTAAGACACTCTAGCAATAGATGGTCTCTAGTCTCGGGGGCAGCGTTGCAGAACCCACACGGGAATCCACATTCGGTTGCCATTTGGAAAGGTTCTCTCTAGTCAAAATTGCATCGTTCATCACCAACCATAAGAAAACTTTAATTTTCAGTAGGGCTTTCATCTTCCAAATAACGCTCGACCAATTTAGGTTACATTCCCTAAAGTGAAAGCGGTTATAGAGGGAGTGAACAGTGAACTTACCATTCATTTCCAGTCCCAAAGTTTTCTTATCGGGACCCTGAGACCAAGTGATTCCAGTGTTGATGATATAGGTCTGTAGTTCCGTGAGTCTAAGTTGAGAGGCCGAGTCCAGCAGGTGTTTAAAGGTTGGTTTCCATGTACTTCTCTCCGGGATGCGGCGACCGTGCAGTGCGGTTGTGACGCTTGATCATACAGATCGGGGAATAGTGCTCTAAGTGTGTGGTCACTGCACCACTTATCCCACCAGAACTTGGTCAGTCTGCCATTACCGATACTCGACGTCACACAGCTAATAAGGGGTTCGTAGGCCTTAGCGATGCCTTTCCAGAACCAGGATACACATGGACCTACCTTGAAGCCCAAATTTCTCGTTCCATTCCCATGCAGGTACCCTTGAATGAACTCTTGCCACCCTTCTCCATTATGGTGGAAGGCTTTCCACCACCATTTACCCAGTAGAGCAAGATTCATATCTCGAAAATCAATAATACCTAGTCCTCCGTGTATCTTTTTCATGCATGCTTTTTTCCATCTGATAAGGTGGTAGTCCCCCTCTATCCGGGCTTGCCCCTTTCCAAAGGAACCGTTTTCGAGTCTGATCAATTCTCTTGATAACCCACCGTGGTATTTCAAAAAAAGATAAATAATAGGTTGGCAGATTTGAGAGGACTGCATTAATAAGCGTGACTCTCACATCCAAAGATAGCGCTTTACCTTTCCAACCCGCAAGACGGCACTCTACCCGGTCAATGACGGGTAGCCAGTCCACCTTCTTGAGCTTCCCTGGTCTCAGTGGCATTCCCAGGTATTTAATGGGGAAACTGCCGATGGAAAAGTTGAGAATCGTGGCATGGTCTAGTGCCTCCTCTGTAGTCAGAGCAATATGGATAATAGCACTTTTGTGGAAGTTAACCCTAAGGCCAGACCAAGCTTCAAAACTATATAGTGTTGGATCCTGTAGGCAAGGCAAATAACACTAGAGGGGGGTGAATAGTATTGTATAAAAAATAATTAAGAACTTAAACTTTCGTACTATCCAGTCGACTGAAAAATGAAGTACAATCGACTGTAGCGTCAGAAAAAAAGAGTATTTTATACAAGTCTGATCAGTCGACTTATAGCGGAACTTCAGTCGACTTACCAGACAAGTTTACGAATAAAACACAGAAAAATAGAAATGCAAGTTGAGAAAATACAACCACCACAGAGAGTCAAGCACAGAGTACATAGAAATGTATCATGGTTCGGTCCTCCCGACTTACATCCAGTCCCCAAGAAACCCACTTGAGATTTTTCACTATTCTTGAAAAAGTACAAGAATACCCTACGGCATTTTGACAACAACTATGTCAAACCCGTAGACCTCTTTCACCACTAGAGAGAGCAAACCCACTCTGCATCCAAGAGTAAAAAACCGAATCTACAACTAAGAGCCCTACTCTCCAACCGAGATGACCACTCTCACAATCCGAGAGTGAAAAAAAACAACAAAAGGAGTTTTCAATAACTTATAGCCGTGTTTGTGATTTGTGCTTTTGTATAGTGACTATTAGGTTAACTTCTGAAATCAGCCTAAAATGAATTCGATGTTATACTAGACTGAATTTCAGAGAACCAAGACTTAGAGTTTGTATGCTTTTGAAAGACTTGTTCTTGTTGAAAATAAAAAGCTTGAAACTTAAAGAAATGCTTGGAAAAGTTATTAACCTTTGCCAAAAGACCTCTATAATCTTTTTATAGAGTTAGAGACGTTTGAACGTTGAAAGGTTGAATCCCAACTGCCATACAACGGCAGTAAAAATATTTGATTTTGAAAAACAAGTTTTAAAATCAGAAAACTGTTGAAACGTCTTGAACAGTCGACTGGGTTGCTATAATGAGTTGATTGGCCAAAACTTGTATGAGTTTAGACAGTTTCATACTATGACAGTTGACTGGTTCCAAGAAATGGTCGACTGGTACTCAACAGCTGAACTTATTCAAGCTTGTTTTGACCTTTTAATTTTGTAAAACACTCAGATTATTTAAAGTATGTGTGATTGTGTGTGTGACATGGCTATTACAAGTTTCTAAGACTCAAAGAATGAAAATTACAATATTACAAGACACTTTTTACAAAATATTTGAACCACTTGAATCTTGTCTTGAACTTGAGTCTTTGACTTGAGCTTGAGCCTTTGTCTTTTTGTCTTGAAGCTTGCTTGATCAATGTGGCTTGAGCTTAGATCTTTGTGGCTTGATCAATTACTCTTGAAAGCTTCATTGGATTGTTTTGGCTCATGGTATTGACTGTGATACACTCTGCAAGAGATATGTGATAGGAAAACTTTGTATTGTGTTGTAGTCATCAAAACCAAGAATCAACATATAGTATTCCTTTGAAGGCAATTGTTTCACCGGTTGCCATTTCCAAATAGGAGAGCATCGTCTGTATATTGTAGGATAGAGCAGCCTTGGCGATTTCCACCATTGGCCACCGGCGATATCCAGCCTGCTCTACTGTAGTTAGCCATCATGGACCGCAGAACGTCTGCCACAATGGTGAAGAGATGGAGGGAGAGCGGATCGCGTTGCCTAAGGCCCCATTTGCATGAAAAATGTTGTCACGGAACCCCATTCACACAAATCGCAGTTCTGCTGGTGGTGAGACATGTGTGAATCCATCTGATCCATCTAACCCCAAATCCTTGTCCAACCATCGCTTCCAATAGACAGTCCCATTCGACCGAGTCGTAAGTTTTCTCGAAGTCCAATTTCAGGAGATAGCTCTTCGCATTTGACGAGTGGCATTGGTGTATTGTTTCTTCAGCCATGGCTATGCTATCCTGAATATATCGCCCTTTAATGAACCCCGTCTGCTCGTGACTAATTATTCCATCCATCACCTTTTCCAATCTATTAGCTAGGGTCTTTGTTATGATCTTGACTGAGCAGTTAAGGAGACTAATAGGGCGAAAGTCTCCCACCTGCCGGGAGTCTTCCTTTTTGGGAATCAACACCACCTCCGCAAAATTAATTCTACCTAATTTAAGCTTATGGTCGTAGAAGTCAGCGAACATTTTGAACAAATCGTCTTTGATTTCCTCCTAGAAACCCTGGTAGAAAAAGATTGGGAACCCATCTAGGCCAGGGGCTTTGTCCTTTCCAAGTTGCTGGAATGCCTCCCAAATTTTCTTTTCCATAAAGGGCGCTTCTAGGGATTGCTGCCTAAGGTCAGGGTTGTCCGTCGGGTGCTGCCAGAACTCGTGGTGGAGAGGTACTCTCAAATCCGCTTTGTGTCCAAAGAGGTGTTTGAAGTGGGACTGGATCGCCACTCTGATATCCTCATCACCTTGTATCAATCCCGAGTCCGAATGGATCGTGTGGATGAGGTTAGATCTACGTCGGGCACTAGCAACCCAATGGAAGAATGTAGTGTTTGCGTCTCCCTCTTTGAGCGACGTAATTCTGGACCGTTGTTGCCATTTGATTTCCTCCACCTTATAGAGTTGGTCAATTTCCTGACGGAGTTGGAGCAGCTTACTCCTTTCCTCCTAAATAAGGACTCTAGTTTCTTCCATTTTCTCAAGTTCCTCTATATCTTTAAGGAGTGATTCTCCAGATCAGCGCAAATCTGATTCGGTTCCATTTCCTAAGCTCACCCCCTCAGTCTTCTAATTTTTTCACACCAAATTGCAGTCGCTTCGGCCCCTCTAGTAGGACGGGACCAATTCTCGTAGACCATGTGATGGAAGCCTTGAATTTCTAACCACGTTCTCTCAAATCTAAACTTTGGGGATTTCCTGGGTTGCACCTCACCGGATGACAAGATAATAGGGACATGATCCGAGGTGGGTTTAGGAAGGGATTTCACAGAAGACAACGGAAATTTGGTCTCCCAATCAGCGGAGACCAGGATCCTGTCCAATTTAGCTAAAATGGGCGACGCTTGCATGTTAGACCAGGTGAAGAGCCTATCATTGATTGAGATTTCAACCAGTTCTAGGTCCGTAATATCCTCATTAAAAGCTTCCCTATCCGAGTTACTAGAGCCTCTGCCTCTGTATTCTGAGGCAAACCTAATGATGTTGAAGTCTCCCCCCACCAGCTAGGGGTGCGGCCAGTGTGTGTGAATCGCTCTTAGTTCTGTCCAGAAAGCCATCCTAGTAGCAGTATTATGCAATAAACCACCGTAATTGACTGGGTCCACATATCGGCTTTACGTTGGAGCAAGTCCGATAATGAAAATTTTCCTTGGAGTTCGTCTAAGCAGACAAACATCTCAGGGTCGAAACCTAGAGCAATACCCCCAGATGCCCCAAGATATGGGCGCATTTTCCATTCAGAGATATGTTTACCCCCTAATCTACTAAGTCTAGACATATGGGTTAGTTTGGTCTCTTGCAGACCAACAATGTTAGCTTTTGCTTTAGTGATGACGTCCCTTACCATTTCCCATTTGCCCCGCCTACCCAGGCCTCTAATGTTCCAGAATAGAGCTTCCATTAACTATGAGTAAGCGGAGGATCATGACTCGAATTGGAAGTCGATTTCAAAATAAAGTTAACCCTATCAGTTTCTGATCCCCTAATCTTATTTAGAAGAAACGTGTTTCGGCCAGTATTGCCTACCGCCAGACCACAGGTATTGGCTAAACTAAAAATCTCGGAATCAGACATAAAATTAAAAATAGATGCTAAGAAGGAACACATACCTCGATCGTTAGTCTTAACGGATTTGGCCGCCACGGTAATCTCAAGATAATCATCTAAGGACTCCTCCATAGCCCTCTTAGCTACTTTCTGTACTCTAAAACCTTTGTCGCAGTGAGCAGGGGTAGGTGTTGGTGCTGTAGGTTGTGTGGGAGAGAAGGGGAAGGGGACAAAATCAGGAGACAAGTCTAGTGTATCATCAGTAAACTCCTCTCACTCCAGAGATTCCCTTTCAGAGTATTTACAATCATCTTCGAGGTTTAGCCTTTCTTCTCGATCGTCATCCTCGGTGTGGTTCTCTAGCATGTAGTTGAACACGTACTCCTAAATTAATGGTGGCGCTTGTATCTGTAACACCCTAAATTTTTTTTTCACTCTAAATTCAATTCTTTCAATTTCTATATCACTTTAAACATAAACTAAGATAATTATAATTCAAATAAAATTTTGGCAGAGTTTCCTCTGTAATTTCTGCCCCGAAACACAAATGGCTTACGGAATTCTGCTCATAATTCCGTAGCTCACAACACATGCAATAATTTCACGGGCTCCCCAGGCCAAAATGAGCAGAAATATACATGCAATCAATATATATGCTCTGGGAGACCAAACTCATAATGGAATATTAAAAATCAAATAAAAACCATAAAATTCTTTGAAAACGAGGTAAATTTTTTTAAAAAATCTTTGTAAGACATACCACAGAGCCCGGTACACCACAACGAGATGGGTACGGGTTGAGAACATACCATACTACCCCATACTATACTCATCATCGTCATCCATGTACTTATACATTCAAATTATAATTTAAACCACAAATTTCACTATTCACATAATTAGACTTATACATAAATTTTCAAAAGTAAAAACTCCCCTCTACAAATCTACGCCTCACCTCTGCACTGCTGAGGACCTGTAACAGTAGGAGATCTAGAGTAGTCCTGGGACTCTCCTAACCCCCCCCCCCCCCCCCTCCCCCCAAACACTAAGGGGTTAGCCATTTCTGGTGTGAGTATAATTCAAAAATCTAATAAATAAATCAAACTATATAAAGAAAATAAATTATACTTACAATTTTCAAGATAAGAAGATTCAGCTTAAAATCTGAACATAAAAACAGCATAAACACGACTTTATATCAAAGTACTCTTCAAATCTGCACTCATCTATATATCCATAATTTAACACACATCACCACTTATGTATGTCATATATAATCATATATTTAGTATAATCATACTTACCATATTTCGATATCATTATATAAATATAACTCACCCCTATATTCAGAACCAATCCATTACCCATAAATTTATACCAATACACTTTATCTCAATACACCTCATCCATAAGTCATATCAACAAATTCAGTTTATTACAACTTCTTTTAAAACTTCAAATATGTGAATAAAATCATACTCACCATATCACCCTGAATGTTGTGCCAAGGCAGGTAGTTCCCACTACTTCCTCCGAAATAGCAGGCGGATAGTTCCTGGTCACAATTCCAAGACATACCAACTTGTTTCAAGCCATACTTTACTTTAATATCCATTCACAACTCATAATACCGCTTACTTTAACTTCTCATTCTTATATTATATCCCACCTTACTGATTATTCATAATTGCATACCTCATTTTCTTCATTTCTAATATTCATTCACATACATACTTTATATACTTATTCATCTCCTTTCTTTACTTTCTCATTCTCATCTCATAATATATTCAATCTCCCTTCATCAAGTAAAATACACAACTCCATGTCTATAAATTTAGCTTCGTTATACATATATGTCAATACACACACACGTGCGCACACACACACACACACACACACA